>JASCZI010030397.1:22250-34482 GCA_036250425.1 Stylosanthes scabra | reverse complement strand
CGAGTTTGGACAAGAGGTCAGCCCTGGCGTTCCGTTCTCTAGGAACATGGGTTATTGTGACGTTGTCAAACGTTTCCATCATTGTTTTCACTTTCGCTAAGTATTTTTGAAGGAGTGAGTCTTTGGCTTGATAAGAGCCGTTTATTTGGGAGCTCACTACTTGAGAGTCCGTGCAAACTTCCAGAATCTGGGCCCCTACTTCTTGAGCCAGGGTCAATCCGGCTAATAGGGCTTCATACTCGACTTGGTTGTTCGAGATGGGAAAGTCATATCGAATAGATTGTTCGAACATGACTCCGTCAGAGCTTTCTAGGATGACCCCTGCGCCCCCCGAGGTTGTTGTGGATGAGCCATCGACGTGCAATTTCCATCCGACTTCTTGGTCAGCCGCTTTATCCGGGATTATCATCTCTGCCAAGAAATCGGACATTGCCTGCGCCTTGATGGCTGTCCTGGGCTGTAACTGAATGTCGAACAGTGATAGTTCAACGGCCCATCCTAGCATCCGACCTGCCAGGTCTGGCTTTTGGAGTATGCTTCGGATGGCTTGGTCAGTCCTGACGACAATGGTATGACTCTGGAAGTATTGCCGGAGTCGTCTAGCTGAGACAAGGAGCGCATATGCCAATTTTTCGATTTTGGTGTATCGTAGTTCGGCCTCGTGCAGAACTCGACTGATAAAGTAAACTGGCATTTGGCTTCCCGACTCGTCTTCTCTAACCAGCGCTGCCGCAATAGATTCGTCCGTGATGGACAAGTAGAGGTACAACGGTTCGCCGTTTATTGGCTTCGAAAGGACTCGAGGTTCCGACAGTATGGCTTTAAATTTGAGGAAAGCCTCTTCACACTCCGACGTCCATTCGAAGTTGATTCCTTTCCGCATCAACTTGAAGAAAGGTAAGGCATTCCTTGCGGATGCTCCGAGGAAACGTAACAACGCCGTAAGCTAGTCGTTTAGTCGTTGAACCTCTTTCAGGTTGGCTGGGCTCGGGAGCTGAAGAATCGTCTCGCATTTCTCTGGATTGACTTCAACTCCTCTTTGGGTTATCATGAATCCTAGGAATTTCCCTGCCTCCATGCCGAAGGCGCATTTCAGGGGATTCAAGCGCATTTTGTAGCGTCGGAGGGACCCGAAGATTTCATGGAGGTCGGGGATGAGGTTCTCCGGGCTTTCTGTCTTGGCCAGGATGTTGTCCACGTAAACTTCGATCTTCCGACCGATAAGGTCTTTGAAGATTTTGGTCATCAGACGTTGGTACGTCGCTCCGGCGTTCTTCAAGCCGAAAGGCATGGCGGTGTAGCAATAAGTTCCGTCTGGAGTGATGAATGCCATTTTTTCTTCATCAGGTTTATGCATTGGGATCTGGTTGTATCCCGAGTAGGCATCCATAAAGGAATGGTATTGGTAGCCGGAAGAGGCGTCTACCAATCCGTCGATACTAGGTAGTGGAAAGGCGTCCTTTGGGCAGGCTTTGTTGAGGTCGGAGTAGTCAACGCACATTCGCCATTTTCCGTTTGCCTTTTTGACCAAGACTACATTCGCTAGCCAAGTGGAGTAAGGTAGTTCTCGGATAAATCCCGCTTCTAGGAGTGCCTTTGTTTGTTTCTTCACTTCCTCTGCCCTTTCGTCCGACATACGTCTCTTGCGTTGGGTGACTGGGCGGTGGTTAGGGTCAATGGCCAAGGTGTGTGACATCACCGATGGGTCGATTCCGGGCATGACGGCTGGTGTGAAGGCAAAAAGGTCTCCGTTCTTCTTGAGGAAGTTGGAGAGCTCTTGCTTGAGTTCGTAAGGTAGATTCCGATTTAAGAACGTGTGACATTCCAGGGAATCTCCGATCTGAATCTTCTCCAAATCTTCGTCTGGTTTTGGCCGAGGTTGCTCTTCTATCCTGGCGTCGAGATCGGCTAGGTAAATGCCGGAAGAATCTCGGGATTTGGATTGGAGAGCCAAGTTGTTATGCTTGCATTTTTCGGCCATCACCCTATCTCCGTGTAGGGTTCCGAGATCTCCTGAGTCCGTTTCATATTTCATCACCAAGAATTTAGTGAACACAGAGAAATCGTTAATCGTTTTCCTGCCCAAGATGATGTTATAAGCTGTGGAGTCCTTCAACACCACAAATTCGGCCATCACTGTCTTCCGGGAGTGCTCGGTCCCGATGGAGATTGGGAGCTCGATGCTTCCGTCTGGCTTAATGAAATGATCGCCGAGTCCCATAACGCCCGGTTGATGGGTTTTGAAGTTCTGATCCTTGAATCCTAACACGTCGAAGGCATGTCGGAACATAATGTTGGAATCTGCGCTTGTGTCGATTAGGATTCTTCGGACTATCCCCGGTCAGACCCGAGCCGAGATTACCATCGGAGCATCGGAGTCAGCAATTCCGTGTTTGAGATCTTTGTCATGAAACGTGATCGTCGGGAACTGCGGGGGAGCACTTTTCGCAGTTGCTAAGATCTTGAGATCCTTTTTGTGGGCCGACTTAGATTTCTCCACATGATTGGCTCCAGTAATAACTCGGACTATCGGCACTGATTCATCGTTATCCCTAAAGTTTCGGGGATTCCGAGTCTCCAGTCCTTTCGACCGTTCTCGTCCGGGGTTCCAAGGTTCGCGAATGATCTGAGTGAATTCATTCAGCTTACCATCTCGGATGGCTTGCTCGATTGCGTCCTTCAGGTCATAGCAATCTTCCGTCTTGTGTCCGTATCCTTGGTGGTAATCGCAAAACAAGGACTTGTTTTTTGCATTCTAGGTTCTTCCCTGTAGGGTCCTTGCCCGGGGTAAGATTCCCTTATCTGAGATCTGTTGATATACCTCTGTGATGGAGGCTACCAACGGGGTATAGTGGTCATATTTTTGCTTGGAGGGTTTAGGGTTCCCTCTAGATCCACGTTTCCTTTGGCTATCCCTTTGGTAGTGCGCCGGGACGTCACCTCGGGGGGCCGTCTGCTGATTCTTGGTGGCCGCTACTACACGGTTAACATCTTCATGGTGTATGAACTCCTTTGCTTTGGCTTGCATCTCTTTACGAGTCCATACCGGCTTGGTAGTCAATTGTTTCCTGAAATCGTCGTTGGCAAGGCCGTTAGTGAGGCATAAGCTTGCCGCCCCATCGACGAGTCCATCTATAGTTTTGCATTCAGCATTGAACCTCTCGATGTATTTCCATGTAGTTTCGTTAGGCCTTTGGACCACAGCGAGGAGGTTAATTGGGTGCTTTTTGTTATCTATACTCGTCGTAAACTCGTTGAGAAAAAGCTCTCTTATTTCAGAGTACGAGGAGATCAAACCTGCTGGCAGGGACGTAAACCATTGTGCTGCCGATCCAGTCAAGGCCACCGGGAATGCTCGGCATTTGACTTCATCTATGGCTCCGTCGCAGATCATGCGATGCTCGAAGTTGTTCAGATGAACGTGAGGATCCGTAGAGCCGTCATACTTCATGTCTGTTGGCTTTACAAAACCTTTAGGGAGTTGGACTTTGAGGATCCGACTTGAGAGGGGAGTGTGTCCATCGATGGGCGGCGTCCCATCGCGGTTTCTCATCCTTTTATAGCGGTGGGGGCGTCTCCGCCTTCCTTCCTGAGATTCATCAGAGGATGAATCCCAACTTTCAGAACTGTTCCGATAACGTCTCCGTCGAGGAGGAGACAGTGGATGTCTTTCAGTTGGGGAATGTGACCTAGAGCGTTCGCGACGCCGAGGGGGTGAACGTCGTGGCGAACGCCGCCGTGTCTTCAGATTTCGGGCGACGTTCTTGAGTTCAGTGTTTTCGTTCCGAAGCTCTTTGACTTCGTGCTCCATCGCTTGCATGCGATGCCTCAGATCCTGCATGACTTGGCTGGGATCCGAACCAATTCCGCCGAACGGGCGGGGTTCCGAGGTTCCCGGGCCTAGCCTGTCGAAAGCGCTAGTGCTCCGCCGGCCTCCAAGGTTATCACCGTCCGGGTTGGGTTGGCCGTTTTGGGTTCCCACCCTGTCAGCGTTCCGGCCAGCCGACTCTTGGCTGCCATTCGCCGTTGCATTGAGATCGAGACCAACTTGCTGTTGGTTTTGCTGCTGGTCCTGGCGTTGTTCGTCGCCAGAAGGGTCGTCGTACGGAACTCCTTCTTCATCTTGGTTCACCATGATTGGCTTTCGCTGGAAGTCCCCACAGACGCCGCCAATGTACAGAATGTACCTTCAATGGTTTTGGGACTTCCGGAATGACCGAAGGTACCAAGGAGGAAGGCTAGGAGTTGCTATGAGTGAATGATAGCGTGTAGGAGAAGGGTCACCAAATAAGGATTTGGGAGCCTTTGAATACACAGCAATTAGGTAGGGTTTAGAGGACGTACCTAGAGGAGAGCTGATCTCCTTTTTATATACCCGTGGTGGTTCCTATTATTTTGGGATAGATCCGTACAAGATCGGAGTAGATATAATCCTGATCTTGTGTGGCAAATCCGTACAGGATCTGTGCAGATATGAGCCCGATCTTGTATGGATCCAGTAACCGATGTTATGGGCCCTTTGTGTGAGCCAGTAGAGGATTTAGGCCGTTGGTCGGTTTTGGGCCGACATAAGGGAGATCCACTCTGGATTTGGGCCAAGCAGGCCAATGTCCGGAATAATTTGATAGTTTTATGGAATATAATATTTTTTATAAATAAAAGATTAGTTTATTTTTTTATATAGTACTGTATTTTTTTTATTTATATATATATGGCTGTTCTTTCTTCTTCCTAGTATGCTTGAATCTGCCATGATAATCATTCCGTAGCCCCCAATAGGCTTTTCTCAAATCTCAACAGCAAAAAAGTTCAAAGCTCAAAATAAAAACATCACAAGTTCCAACAAATATAACAGTAAACAAGGATGGATAGAATCAAAAGTTAAAGAATCGGACAAATCCAAATGTCCGCCGGTCTCTAAATAAACATTAACTTTCTTCAGATTTTAGAGCAAAAATGATTCTTGGATCGGTTGCACTAAATTTATTTTCATATTTTAATTACATTATTTTAATTTTTTAGATATAAAAAATACATCTAATTAGTTTTAATTTGTTTTTTGTGCTTAAGTATAAATGATGCACTTCCACCCTCTAGAGTTTATGCTAACTCATTTTTATTTTATTTGACAGAAAGAGAATTTGGACTATTTTAGTGTAATTTTTAAAATTTAAAAATTAAAATAATATAATTGAAATTTCACGAACCAATTTAGTACAACAAGTAATCTTAAGGACCAATTTCTTGTGTAATTTAAATAAAATGTGCAAAGAGAGCGTTACAAAATTATGTGTTCGATTGTTTTTTATTTCAAAAGTTCAAATAAGTGGTGTATTTTTTAATTTTATTCTAGGTTTCTCTTGAGGTGTATGCTATGCTGGAGAGGAGTAACGGTGAAGAGAAGAAGATTTTGATTGATGAATGATTAGACGTGAATTGTGTGAGATATATTTATTTTATTTTTATTAATTTTTAAAATAAAAATAGTACTTCTCTTCACTATCTTTACCATATCCATGTAAAATGCTCTCCATCGTAGAATTATCATTCTCTTGATGCACCCATCCTTCCCATTTTAACTCTGGTTCTCTATCACATGTCTTGCCAAACTGCTCAAGTTCGTTCTCACATGTGGCTTCTCATAATAAGCTATATATCAATTTTTTTTTTGCCGTATTTTAAACTCGCTAAATTGACGACTAATTTATTGTGGATTTGAACTTCAATTAAAAAATTATCGTTAGCTAATGAATTGATACATGTATAAGATATACTTCAACATTCGACACTTGCTTGAACTGATCAGTGATCACTAGACCAACCTAAATTATTAAAGGAGTATATTTTTTTAGTAATAATATAAGTTTTTGGGAATTTGAAAGTTTTTTGTCAAAATTTATTTGACCCACGCAACACATACATACCCAGTTTATCTGTCCAAAGTGTAAGCCTACCACATGGTAGGTTGATCCATAATGATAAGGCCCATTACAACCACATTTACAACTACAAAGCCCACCATCATAACCAGCTCTCGCTGCTCTTATGGGACTCCATTTTCTTGGGTTTGTTATATTCTGGGCCTTTAGGGTCCATTTCCCAAGTTTCTCTCTCTCTCTCTGTTTTTTTTTTCTTAATAAAAACTATAATTAAATTTTAAAATAAATTTATTTTTTTATTTTAATATTTTAACAGTTTTAATATACAATTCCAGATCCAATCTATATTTGAAAAAACATGCATAAAAATTTATCTAAAAAGAGATAAAATAAATTATAAACAAAGATATAGAGTAAAAAGAAAAGGATTTAATTCATTTTTTATTTTATTTTATTTTTAATTTTTAATGCTTTCTCTTCCTATCCCCAGAGAGAGACACACACTCTCTCTTTCTTTCTCACTAACCCAGCAAAAACCGATCGAACCCTAATTCGTTCTTCGGTCACAAAGCCATCAGAACGCAGTGTATGGTTTTTGTTCTCCCTCGCAAGCTAAGGCTATGGCTTCCGACACTGCCTCTTCTCGCTCGAGCACTTCCGCAGATTCCTACATTGGTTGCTTGATCAGCTTGACCTCCAAGAGCGAGATCAGATACGAAGGTGTTCTCTACAACATCAGCACCGAGGAGTCCAGTATTGGCCTCAGAAACGGTACTTTTTCTCTAAACCCTCTCAATTTTCTGCTTAATTTTGTGTCTCAGATCTTTGAAACGATGCTAAAAAAAATTGATTTTTTTTTGTTTCCTTTTGTTGTTTTATCTGTTTTGAGTGAAATTCAGGTGAATTTACTGTGTTTTGGGATGTTTCATTGAAGAGTTGAATTATTTTCCTGTGTGGATTGAATTTGAGTTTGAATCTTAGCTTGGTATGGTGGTATATGCTTCTTGTCATTGTGTTTTTAGCAAGGTAGAGAAAATCGAGATTTTACATGGAATCGAAAAAAGTAAATTAAAGACGTAAAACGTTAACTCGTAGTAAGATTTAAATGGTAATATCGGAAGATTTTAAGAGAAAATGAGATTTTAGCTGCCATGGTTTTTAGTTGGATAGAAAGCTTTATGGTGAGTTGTCTGTGTTTATGAATTGTTGTGCTTCTCTTCCTGTTGCTTGCAATTTTCATTTGTAAATGTTTATTGTCTGTGTGATTGTATGTTTTCTCTTTGGTCATTGATTGTATGGCAGTTGTAAGGTAAAAGGGTTAGTGATGCTGATGTATAAATGATTATCTGTTCTGGAGGAAGATTTTGCTCTAGATTGGTAATTGTTTGGCTTTCCTTTTCTAAAAGGTATAACCACTTAACTAATTTTTGAAAGGTTTCCAGTTTTCGTTACCATTGAGGTTTCATTTTTCTATTTAAAAAATAAAATGGAGAATTTTCTGCCACATCTCGGATTGCTTTTCAGTGATTCGAAGGATTTTTGACAATCTGTCTGGGTTTTTTTCCGAAGTTTTTTTGCTTTCTTTATGATGTCCGATTCTCATTCTCACTGTCCTATGATTTGGCTTTTAGACATTTGGTTTGTGTTTCTGTTTGGTACCCCACTTTATATTATCATTGTGACTTTTGAGTCTTTAGCTACGTGTTAGTCACGGTAACTGCCTCTAAAATCCCCATCATATGGTAAGGGCAGCAGTAGACATTAGTTCATTATTTTTATATTACAACGTGCATCGTCCAGGTCACGAAGAACATTAGGACTGTGGTAGTTGACGTTGTGAAGTTGCCAATGCATAAAATTGAATTTCATTTTCAATGTTGAAGTCTACTATTACTGTTTGCATAATTACACGTTGACAAATGTTTCTTCATAGGTTTTTTTACTGTCAAAAGCGGCTTTGGTGTACTGATGCTTTTGTCTTTGGGTTTTTCTGTGGTGCAGTGCGATCTTTTGGAACTGAAGGAAGGAAAAAAGATGGTCCACAGATTCCTCCAAGTGATAAAGTGTACGAGTATATACTATTCCGTGGGACTGACATCAAGGTATCATATAGAGACCATATACTATTACCTTATTGGATAGGCAATGTAGTGTTGTCTATTGTGTTAATTTTCTTTGGAAAGAACTGTGTTATTATGTGATATTTTAATATATAGGACCTCTTAATACTACAAGAATTGGAATAATGGGTAATTCTTGCAAATATTCTAGCATTTATCTTCATCCCCAATGATATCTAGAAGTTTATTTCATTTAATTGCCAGCAAATCACATCTTGTATATATTGAATTACGGAGGAAGGCTATGCAGATTTTCTTATGCCATTTTATAGGATATTCTGTTATCGTTATTCTGCACCATCTGTTTTATGTTACTACATGAGGACATTGAATGATTTATTTAAACCAGATTGGCTGAAACATCAATAACTCTTTTTGCAGGATTTACAGGTTAAATCTTCTCCACCTGTCCAGCCTACTCCTCCAATAAATGCTGATCCAGCTATTATTCAGGTTGATAAGCAACCTTTTGAATAGACATTTAATCGATTTAAAATTACATACTAAAATGTGAAATTGCCTTGCAGTCTCAGTATCCTATTCCTCGCCCAGTCACCACGACATCTACAAATATACCTCCTGTAACTGGATCTTTGACAGATTTTAGTTCTCAAAACACACAGCTAGGACTACAGGGATCAAATTATCAAGGACCATTACCTTTATATCAACCTGGAGGGAACTTAGGGTCATGGGGAGCTTCTCCAAATGGCCCAAATGCAAATGGTGCTGGGCTAGCTATGCCACCGATGTATTGGCAGGGATATTATGGTGCTCCAAATGGGCTTCCTCAGTTACAACAACAATCTTTGCTTCGACCACCGCCTGGGTTATCGATGCCTTCATCTATGCAACAGCCAATGCAGTTTCCTAATTATAATCCTTCTTTGCCAGCTGCACCTTCAAATTTGCCGGAACTCCCATCAGCTTTGCTCCCATTGAGTACTAGTTCTGCCAATGTCACGGGCACTTCTATACCTCCATCTAATTTCCCCTCAACTTTGCTCCCACTAAGTGCTAGTTCTGCTAGTGCGGCAGCCACTTCTGTACTTCCATCTAATATGCCATCAACTTTGCCTCCAGCTCCTTCTACTACTCTAGCACCCGAAGCCTTGCCCATATCAGTTCCAAACAAGATTGCTGCTGTTTCGCTTCCAGCAGCCACAGTCACCACTAACGGACCATCATTGACTCCTTTTACCAATGGTGCTCCCGATATAGGTGCTGTAGTACCACCAGTCAACAAACCCAATGCAGTTTCAGGTTCGAGCTTGCCATATCAAAGTGCATCCCCATTAACTCCTGCACTTGCTGGATCATTAAATTCGATACATATGGATGCTCCAGCCCCTCCTTTGGTAACACCAGGTCAATTGTTGCAATCTGGACCGACTGTAGGATCTTCATCGCAGCCTTCACCAACTCCTCATAAGGATGTTGAGGTGGTTCCTTCGTCATCAACAGTACCTCCAGAGCCATCTGTGCCAGTTTCTGCTGAGACTCAGCCACCAATATTGCCATTGCCAGTAGCGTCCCGTCCTAATCACAGGGTACTCTTCTCTTGCTCTCTCTTTAATTAATGAACTGGGATCACAGGCTATTGGTTTCTGTTTTTCTTTTTTGGTAATTGCGGTTATAATAAAATTATTTAGCACATTAAATTATTTCTTTCATACTTTGACATTTGATCATGCTTTCTTCAGCCTGGGGGAGCTCCTATGCATGCTCAACATGGCTACGGATACCGGGGACGAGGAAGTGGAAGAGGAAGGGGGACTGGGGTAATGCTCTATTCTGCACTTTTAAGTTTTATAGCCTCAAGCAAGACCTGACCACGTGTTAGAAGATTCTGGAATTTACATTTTCTTGTGTTTCAGGACAATAGGGTAGTTAAGCTTTTGGTTTAAGAATTTACATTCTTGCTTGTTTTGCCAGATTTTTTTTTTATATTGGATGTTGAATAATTTGAGTAATTGTGCCTGTTATCGTTTTCAACTAACTTGATGCTTTTACATAGGTAACTTCAAATTTGTAACAATCTATTTTAGGTATTGTAATCTTGGATTAATATTTTGCAGGGTTCACGGCCTGTTGCAAAATTCACTGAAGACTTTGATTTCATGGCAATGAATGAGAAATTCAAAAAGGATGAAGTATGGGGTCATCTAGGTAAAAGCAATAAGTCCCATTCAAAAGATAGAGACGGTGAGGACGCAAGTGATGAAGATGACATTCAAGATGAAGACAATGGTGATGCGTCAAAAACTGAAGTCAGGGTAATTCACTTACAATTGTGCGTGTAGCTCGATGCTGCCCATTACGATGAGAATGTAATTTTGTTCTCTTATGACTGTTTTTAATTGTTTCCACAGACTGTTTATAACAAGGATGATTTCTTCGACACACTTTCTTGTAATTCACTTGATCATGATTCACAAAATGGAAGGGTTAGATATTCTGAACAAATCAAGATCGATACTGAGGTAAGTTCTATCTTGTTTTGACCTCATCCATGGACAATGTTCAATTTTTCTACTACTGTGTTGCAGACTTTCGGTGATTTTTCAAGGCACCGTGGTGGCTGGGGAGGCCGCGGTGGACGCTCTCGAGGTGGTGGTTATCATGGAAGGGGTTATGGTTATGGTTACGGGTATGCAGGAAGAGGAAGGGGGCGAGGCATGTCTAATCGTCCTTAGGTTGCAACAACGGCCAGCAGTTCAGTAAGTTGTGGTGGCATTGTGGATTATACTCCAAGAGCCACCCACTAAAGCAGTGTTTCTTGAGGCTATGCTTCAATATGTCTTTCCGCTCTTCCTATTTGGGCACAGAATAAGCAGGATGGTCATTTCTTGTCGTCTCGCCTTCCTGTTATCTTCTCTTTATTCAAAGGAACCTGTCTTGGTGAAAGTTGTCTGCCCATTTTATCTTTGGTTCATGTTCAGGAAGAAACAAAAGTTAGACTTTAGACTAGTGGTATTGTGGTGTGTTGTTTATGCATGTAAAAGCAATAGCAAGTTTTCAATTTCAGGGATATGTCTTATGTTGTATTGTTTGCATTTGCATTGTAAATGCAAGTTTCAGTTTTTGTTATGCAAATTGCAGATTCCAACATGGGGTGTGGTATTTGCTAACCATTATGGTTCAAAATGTAGTACACACTGTTCTGGGAAACATTTGTACCTTCATTGCCACTGGATTTGTATTTTGGTTAATCTTAGCCGGTGTATTTGTGCTTCACTGCCTTGGAAGAAGCTTACCCACATAGGTAATATGTTGCAGGACATTCCTATCCAAAGAAAAATATTTCTGAACATTCCATTCTAAATATTACATGATCCCCCTTTATATAAGCACAAATTCAGTTAAACAATTGAATCTCTCAATCTGAACACATGCAAAGTATAGCCACCAATCTAGATTATAATTATTTTTGGATCTGGTCTATAATCCAAATTTACTAGTGTATAATTGCTGAATTTGTATTGAACGAAAGGGAATCTTGTCTGCTATACCTTTGGAGTTTGGCATCTTGCTTTGTTGTAGTTGTTGGTTGTCGGAGAAATTTATTGGAAGATATTAGATTGAGAGTTTAATACTTGAAAGTATATATACATCAAATCCATTAAATATTTTTAAAAGAAGAATGATTAGGAGATATGAAATAAACAAAAGGATACAAGAGATCATCACTAGAATCAAGTCATTTTTTCAATGCACTAGTCAATATGTCAATTTCTTTCTGCATGCATGATTGATTGCTCACAAACTATTTTACATACTAATGCATACAAAATTAAAGGCAATTATTTAGTTATATTTCGAAAATTAAAGGAAAAATTGCTTTTATATATTTTTTGTATAATAAATCTAATTGAACACATTAAATAAATTTATTTACATATTTTGTTTGAATATGGGCTATAGGATATCATGTTTGAATTTAACTCTAAATGATTAGCTTATAGTTTCATTTTCATTCTCATGGGATTATAGAACTTTGAAATAATTATGTAATTTTAGAATATATTTAAAGCATGTTTCAAAAGCTTATTTATATCCAAATTCTAAATTACTCTCAACATCATTTTTTTATTTGAATTTTTTCACATTTTAATTGTAACTGATACATCTTCCACCCAACGTATAACAAGTGAGAGGAATAACCAACGGCAGAAAACGGCTACAGCAAAAGTAAAAATCAAGATTCTAACCTTTTTCCCCTTTTTTCATCTC
>JASCZI010030397.1:0-20021 GCA_036250425.1 Stylosanthes scabra | reverse complement strand
AAGTACTCTTATATCACTTGCTAGATCTTCCTCAGAAGGCTTTCCAGGAAGGAGGAGTGCGAGCGATAGACCTAGGGGTACATTGGAGTCCTTGATGCTAAGAAATTCTGTTGATGATGTAGCTATCACTGCCTTTGAGCAGAAGGATACCGCATCATTTGTTTCATCAACAACTAATGCATCTGATGCAAAGAGCAATATGATTGGGGAAATCGAGAATAGATCATCATTTCTTTTAGCTGTATGTTCAAGTTTTCATTTATATTCTCTATTGGCAACTAGTCCATACAAATTTTAGATTTTACGTTTTCTTGTTTTGAGGGATTCAGGTGAAAGCTGATGTAGAAACACAAGGTGATTTTGTGATGTCCTTGGCAACTGAAGTTCGAGCTGCCTCATTCTCTAATATTGAAGATCTAGTGCCGTTTGTGAATTGGCTGGATGAGGAACTTTCCTTCCTGGTAAGCATTGAAGTGTTATTATTATTGCTCCTCCATCAAAGAAATACATTCTCCAAAAAACAATTAATTCAAATCTTAGATTTTTTGAGGAAGTATGGAAGTTGAAACCTCCTTGCATATGATGACTAGTTCTCTTAATTCGCCTCAATTTAATTCTGTCTGTAAGGTTGATGAAAGAGTTGTTCTCAAGCACTTCGATTGGCCCGAAGGAAAAGCAGATGCACTGAGGGAGGCTGCTTTTGAATATCAGGATCTCATGAAATTAGAGGAGCAAGTCTCCACCTTCACCGATGATCCTGAACTTCCATGCGAAACTGCTTTGCAGAAAATGTACTCATTGCTCGAAAAGTATGCTTCTTCTTCTATGCTAATAGCTTCATAACTGTAATCTGGATATTTCTTGAGAACTCAATCTTGCATGACTCTCTCTCACAAAGAAATATAAAAGATTTTCTGTTATCTGGTTTGATGCAGTAAATTCAGATTTGCAATATGCTTGGTTTGTTTGTTTATCAACTTATTTATTTCTTCAACCATGTTCTATTTTTATCTCCAGAGTGGAGCAAAGCGTGTATGCACTATTGCGGACAAGAGATATGGCAATTTCACGATACAGGGAGTTCGGGATACCAGTAAATTGGCTATTCGATTCAGGTGTTGTTGGCAAGGTATGCCTCTAAACTGACAGAAACAGTTTGTTCTTTTTTTCTAAACCATTTGATCACTTACCCTTGGTAACTCTCCCATTGCAGATCAAGCTTTCTTCTGTGCAACTTGCAAGGAAGTACATGAAACGCGTCACATCTGAACTCGATACTCTCTCCGGCCCTGAAAAGGAACCAGCAAGAGAGTTTTTGATTCTGCAAGGCGTACGCTTTGCTTTCCGTGTACATCAGGTAACCTTCGGCCCCTTGTTTCCCAAGTTCTTGGAAAGCCCTTAACTTAAGGCGCAGTCCGAAATCACAATGCTGTGAATCCAAGGCTGAAACATATGTAATGTAAAGAACCTTGAATAGTTGTGTGGAATTCTTTTTCAGTTTGCAGGAGGGTTTGATGCAGAGAGCATGAAGGCTTTTGAAGAACTGAGGAGCCACATTAGTTCTCAAGAAGGTGCAGAAAATAAACAAATAAACATAGGGTGATCATATTCATATACAAGAAAAATAAAATAATTTTCATTATTTCTTAACACTAACAGTTGCATTTAGGATAAATTACACTGATCTCCTTTGATGTAAAAAATGTACATTGACTTTTCTTGAGATTTAAGTTATATAACACACACTCACACACAGTATTCCCTTTTTTTTTTTTTATAAAAATTTAGTGGTTACCTCCCTTTTCAATCAATACATTGACCTTCCCAAAGGCATTATAAATCTAGCAAATATCATGTCATTCTTATGTTCAAACTTTTGTACAGAAAATCTATCTAATCTTCTAATCTTCTATCTTCTAAATATAATAATGGGAAACAAGTTCACATATGGTTGACAAGTGTCAGCACCATATTCATAGGATACAATTGTCATCATAATTATCTATCCATCAATAATGAAGGGAATTTTCCCTCCCAAAATTTCAAAAATCAAATCATACAGTATCTTTCTTTATGATTCTCTCAAAAGAATAAAAGAAAATAAAGGAAAGAAAGAGAAAAGAAGCACAACCAAAAGAAAAAGAAAAGGTTTCTGGACTCTCTCCTCCATTCTCATTTTCTCATCTCTTTTCATCAAATGAAAGAGAAGAAAACTCGCCGGAAGAAGAAAGCAGCTATGGCATGGGAGGACGCTGCTCCTCTCCCCCATTGCTGAAGAAGACGAGAGAAAGAATCGAGACAGAGGCTAAAGCCACCGTTGCTGGTGTTGCCATCGAGCCTGAAGGAGGTTACCGTTGAGCTGCTGCCACTGCTGCCATTGCTACTCTTATTCCACTATGTAAACGTTGTTTACTACTTTTCCTTCTTGCAAAGGTAATTTTATTTTATGATTTAATGACTATTACGTTTTTAGTTTGGTCTTCAACAAAGAGGATCCTTGAAATATCATAAAAATAGTAATGTTGTTGGGAACTTTGATTGGTGTTTTTCAGATCTGCTGCCACTAATAAGTTGCTGCTCTTCCTCCACTTCTGCTAGCCCTGTTTTCTGCGTCTTCATTTTACAGAGGTATTTTTTTTTTTGTAAAAGGCATCAGTTTGTTTCATATCTTCTTTAGTTTTCCTTTTGTAAAAATTTTGGAATTTAAAAAATCAAACAAAAGCAATTGTTTACAACTTGCAATTTTTTATTGTAATATGAACATTGTCATGCAGATTTCATATTAATTTCACGGCTGGGTTTTGACTTTCCATGGGTTTTTATTTTTTTAGTTAATTTTATTGAATTCATTTTAATTACTGGGTTTTGACTTTTCATGGGATATATATCTAGGTCAGATATGGTGGAGAAAAGTTCACTGAAGGGATAAAGGAGGTCATTGGTGTTGCTGTGCAATGAAGGAGTTGAGAGATGACAAGCTCTATAGGTATATCATTCATTCTAACAGTTATCTGCTTCTTGAGATAGTGGAACACTTGAAGTGGTGGCTGATCCTCAAGGCGAAGCGTCCCTGGTATTTTAAGATCTAGGAGTATGGTTCAAGTGGAACATTTTGCAGCTTATGGTGACTTGAATCTTCCTCTGTTCTTTGGATTAGTTCTCCTCTTTTACATGAAAAATGGCCAAGAGGGTGGTTGACTGCATCTTGGGAGAATAGAACTGACCCACAGTGGCACAGTGTTTCTTGCTTTACTTGTCTGCTTGCTTACACAGTGGCGGCATCTGTTGTATTTCTAGCAAGATTTATGCTAAGCCCAAAGACACATCCTTGGGTAATGTTTCATTCTTTTAAAGCACAGATTCAATATCCAAGTTGGGTGCAATTACTAAATTAAATGTTTTATTTACAGAATGCAGCACTTTGTCAACTCACCAGATGTAAACCTGCCGAGAGGTGGCTCTTTGCAAGCTGTGAGAGAGAAACACAAACAACATAAGGTAAATCTTTCCGACTAATTATGAACTCAATGTAATTTATCTGACCGTTTGTCAAAAGAGAGAATTTTTCTTGAATTTTAGGGATATTAGTTGATTCATTTCTTATATATACTATGCTGGTGCTCTCTGTTTTGCAAATCTTTATATAGCAAATGCTAAACGCTTAAACTTGCATGGTAGAGAAGGGTCATGTGAAGTAAGTAAAACATTTAAAAGTAGAGGCCATTGCTACTGTTTAGACATGGAGTGATTTTTCTTTCTTTACATTTGATCACATGAATCGATGTGTGGGTGTGGAAAATGCACAAATTTATAGTACTGATTTATCTGTTGATTTAATTTGATTGTGGGTTGTCTTGGGAAAAATATGTAGACATGGAAAAGAATTTTAGACTTTTTTTTTTAAACTTTATTGTTGGATTGCATTGAAGTTTTCATCCGATTTGGTGCAATAAATTTCTAAATTTTTTTAATAACTAAATTTGTGTTGAATATTGCTATTTAGTTGGATAGAAAGTTTGTTAATCTTTTTGTATGTAGCACTTTAGCCTTAAAATCCTTATTGTTTCTCTAGAGATCCTGACCCTTCAACTTATAGATATCACAGGACGGAAGCATTGGCCGGAGACTGGTTTTGCACCGGTATGAACTGTGGAGCTCACAACTACACCAGCCGATCAAACTGCTATAGATGTGGTGCATTCAAAGATGATTATTCTTCCAGATATGGGGGCAATATGGCAGGCTCTGGAGGCTACGGATCTGACTGCAGTTTCCCACCAGGATGGAAGAGCGGAGACTGGCTTTGTCCTAGGTCAGTTCACATTATCTTTATAATAGTATCTCTTCTGTTGGTGTTAAAATGAAATAATTTAATAAAGAAGCTGCATTCAGTTGCAACTTTCAACTTAAATGACCTACTATATAACACCTAGATATCCTACAATCATAAAACCTGGACAATGTGATTCAATAAGTAGTAAACTGATATACACAAAAAACCTGCAATGCTGCATTGTTTTGTACTTAGGCAGAACCTATTTTCTTCACCCAGCACTTGCACATTGAGTAGTTGACATATAAGCATTCAGATAGTTCATAAAGGCCATGCAAATAACTAAAGAGCAACTCAATGGTGAAAAAATTAGAGGAGTCAGCCAACATTATTACACACTAGACAATTCTTAGAAGATTTTTTCTTTTTACTTAGATACCGTTTCTCATATTTGTTTTCTTAGTCCTATTGCAACAGAATTGGATGTGGAGTGCATAATTACGCTAGCAGGACAGAATACTTTAAGTGCAAAATGCCAAGGAATTTTGGTGAGAAAAGTTTAGTGTTCTAGACATTTAATATATTCTTCTCTGGAAAGCATTATCCAAATGTATCATAAAATAAACTTAGCCTCAGTTCCGTGATACATATATTACTTAGATGACTTTATGTTTTTCTGCGTAAGGTTGAACTCAGAGATGGTCAACTATATAAATGCAAAATGTGTCAGCGTTTCACAAAAGATGCTATTATAAGGTCAGTGACAATTGGTGGTTATTTTAGTCTTGCATATGTTTAGTGGAGGGGGGTGTTAATAGATTTTCATTCGTCTTCAGGTACAAGGTAGTGGTGATGGCATATGATTGTCCGGCCTCCATTACACTCCTGTTGTGGGATGACTAAACTGCAGCATTGGTTGGTCAAAAGGTCGGTGATGTCAAGAATGATATGGTAAATCTCACTGAGCTATCCTAAGTTCTGTTGCCAAATTTAAAATCTATGCATAAGTGTCAATTGTTCTTTTTCCAGTGTAAAGTTTAAGACTGCAGAAATCTTTTGAAATAGTTTCAAATGCAAACTGAAATTCAATCTTCTGCATTTATTTTATTCAGTGCAAGATCTTATTGTGTTTGATCATCTTATGCTGATTTACAATTTGATTTTTCTCATGAGAAGTTTAGAACTAAATACTGATTTGCTACTAAGATTTCTAATTTGGGAATGAACTTGGATTTTCTATGATAAAGTATTGCTTTGCATCTATTTTATTCTCTGATTATGTTAATGATTTCGTCCATTCATGTGCAGGATTCTTTGTAGCATTCTATTAAAAGTGTCAAATCAAAAATACCAGCAAGGCTAATTGTTACAAAGGGAGATGTCACTGATGGTAGGGGAAGAAGCCCACAGATGATGAAGGGCAGTTATCAACAAATAAGTTCAGCAAGAAGGTCTCCAAGATGAAAGGTGTATCCACTTGATTCTGAAGTGCTACTAAGATAACTTATTCAGAAATAGCATTGGTTATATTATGCTTATCATTGTTAAGACTGTCTCTGATCTAGGGATAATACTAACCTTGGTTTGGTTATGCATATGACTGTTAAAATGCTTTCTGATCTAAGGATAATATATGCACAACAACTTATTTTTAAATAATAGTGTGATCCTGATTAAAAGTTTGGATGTTTTAATGAAAATTGTAGGAGCACACACTGTAGTGCTAATAAGAGAACCTACTCATCGATCAAACAAGAAAAATGTTTTACATTAATCAAAGAAGAAAATAAACTTACTCATCCTGCTTATGCATATCCTATCCATATCACTATAAAATTGTAGTTTGTCTTAAGGATAACTTATCTGCCAAATTATACTAATTTTGTATATTCAAATGCTTATAAAAAGCCTTTGTAAAATTGACAGCATACTGAATTTGCCTTTTTTACGCTAAGATTAATTATTAACATGATCTGTTGTCAAGAGATATATTTGACACCACTTTTGGTGAATAAGTATAGCATGTTAGATGCCACTGTTTAAAGCTACTTTATACTGATTAAAGCTAAATCATTCATGTAAGAAGAATGTTCAGTTGAATTTTATTTGATAGCTTAGCAGGTTAGCATCCTTTGAACTAACACTCTTAACTCTGTATTAAGAGTGAATGAATTAGATAGCATCATTTTGACTAACTCTCTTATCAAGTTTAGAATAGTTTCTCTCTTAATATTTTCTTAATTTTCATGTAATGAAATGATTTTAGTTATTTTTGAGTGTGTTTATGAGTTAAATTTTGATATTATCTTGGAATTTTTGTTATTATTATTAGAACTGAGAGGGTACATAACAAGGGTACCTAATTAATAGTGGTGAGATTTTTTTTGCAGGAGAGGAGACTAATTTGATAATAAATGACATTCAAATGGTCATCACCCACGAAAATATTGTGGAATGGCTAAAAGGAAAAAAAAATTATTATGAGAATGGACAATTTTAAGGAATAAAACAGGAACATAATTCAAACCACAAGAGTTGTAAAAATAGAATATCAAAGAGCATTAGTTTCAACTTTCAAGATGATAAAACAGTGGCAACAAATGATAAAAAGGAAGAAAATAATGGAGCAAATGGAGTTCTAGCCATATATATGTTTTCCTTTTACCACATTTAATGTTATTTATTTTTGGTTTACTTGAATGATGGACATGATTGATTTTTACTATTTGTTTTTATTTATTTATCTTCGAAAGTAGTGACTGATTTTTTTATTAACATTTTTTTAAAATTATATTGTATACAATAATGAGAATTTGATAAAATCTGGAAAATTTTATGTAAATAATTATTATATTTTGAGTTTTTCTTTTTCAGTCTAGCGCATGAAATTTGTTTAAGCTAGTAGTTAATATTACATGAATCAATATAAATATAATGTTGGAATAATTATAGAAATAAAAGATATTTTAAAATTTGAATCAATATAATCTATTAATGCTTAAAGAAAAACAATATAAATAATTTATCTCACATTTATATAATAGCAAATTCATCTACAAAATAATATAAATAATTTATATTATTTCATATATATATATATATATATATTTTTCTCTATATGTCTTTGATTCTGAAATAAAATGTATAAAAAATTGGAATACATTTTAATTGATTTATGTTGAATCAAAATTAGAAGGATATTACCAATAAAATGTCAAAATTTATCTATTTGTTCAAATTAAGTTGTTGTTAAATATTTTTAGCAGTTGAGTAAAGAGTCATTTAATTTGACTTTAAACATATTGAGTTATATTTAAACTCATCCCTTATACTTAAATGTGGCTTTAAGACAATTTTATTGTCAAACTTTTTTCCTATAATAGATTTAAAGTGTCAAATGAGAATATAAAATCTATACGAATGGTTATATCATTTTATTTCTCTGTCAAAATATTATAAAGTGTATATAATATAATATTATTAAAAATTTAAAAGTAAAGTGTCCATACTATAGGACTTCAATATAGCCAGAACAAAATTAAAGAAAATTAATTTTAGACAAAATTTACATTCCCAATTTATACGAATAATCAACCCTACAATATAAATACTATTAGAATAAAAATACACGAGCCATTAAATCAAAGGATCACTATCGTTCTAAAACATTTTAAAAACGTTATGCGATTTGCTACAATAAAAGATCATAAGAAAATTACTAAATCATAACTTTTAAAATAAACTAACATTACCATATCATCATAATTCAATAAATAATTTTAATCCAAAAATCCGTGCGATACAATGAATCTTTCTTTCTCTCTCTCCCTTAACAGATATTAGAAGAGGATGTAACATGTAAAAGAAAAAGGTTTAGAACTAACACTGCAACCAATATTCATCATTATTATTGGTTGAAACATGTGCTGAAATAATACATGAAGCATGGTTTTTATCTTCTAGAGCATGAGTTTTATTTGATTATTTAATTAGAGTCGTGTATTTATATGATCTTTAAAATAATGAGTTTGAAAATTAATTATTTTATCTATATTTATAGTGACAGTGCATGAAAATTAAATTATTAAATTATTCGTAATTATGCTAAAGAGAATATTGAAAATTGTTTAAACTTGATATAATAGATTCTTATATAAGTTAAGATATTTTAGTGACACAAAAGTAATAGACCTAGATATCTTTTCTATTTTATATAAAGTTTAAAATCATATTTATATATCCTTGTTTCAATGTCAAAAAGTGTGGATGTTAGTAAATTCTATAATATTTTAAAGTGTATTATATACTATTGATTTTAATGTGTAAATAGAATTATTTAATTTATTTATATATACAACAAATTCGGTATCTTCTCTTTATTATTATTATTATTATTATTATTATTATTGGCTTGATTTCATAAGAAAGAAGATAGTGTACAGCTGAGTTGAGACATATGAATTCATAGTGACACTTTTTAAGTTTGTAAGTAACTTTAGGTGACATTTCATTTGCATATTACACATTTGAGTCTCTTTCTGTCTATAATATGTTGGGAATTGGGGTTAGTCGGCAATCCCTTTTTATTGAAAATATTTACAAAAAGAACTTTGAGATAATACACCACTTAATTAATAATATTCTTTTTCTTAAAGCCTCCCTTTAGAGAAGTAGTAGTAGTTGGTTTGTTGGAGACATAATAAGTGATCAATTCAAGTGATATTATGAATTAAACTTTTCATTTAACTCTAAATCTTATTATTGGGCGATATATATGCATATAAGGATGTGACCACGTTAAATTTCAAAAAAAAAAAAAACTTGATAAGGTATAATAGATTAATTTGGATCTACTAAGCTTAAAATACCCCTTTAAAAAAAAACTCTAAATCTTACTATTAAAATTAAATTAAACCAAATTGTATGTATTAAGTATATATTTTAATTAAATACTCTAAAAAATTGTTAAAAATTGATCGGTAAATATATGATTCATTATTATTTTATATATTTTTTAAGATAAAATATTGTTTTAATTCTAACGCATGTATGAGTGAAATATTAGTGTGGTTTTTTTTTTCTGTCGAACTTTCAAATAGTATTTTCCTTTAAAAAATAAAAATAAAAAAATCAAAGACGACTACACGAGTATTTCTTGAGATCGGAGTGTGTCTTCTTCCAGTGCAATGTAAGACTAATAAATAATAATTAAATAAGATGCTTAGCTTATTTCAAGGGTTTCTTTCTAAATATATTGAATTTCCTTGTTTTTTTTTCTTATGGTTTTTGAGATTTCGAGAAGTGCATGCATGCATGTCATTCCAAGTTCTTATGAATGTTGCCAGTGATGAGATCTCCAAAATCTTGTGAAAATGATGATGTTGCATCATGCATGATCATAATGCGGCTAATATATAATTAATCTCCATTTAAATTAAAATAAAAATAACATAAAGAAAGACTCATACGTACGAGTATTTTAATCAATAGCCAATTTTTTAGTAGCAATATATTTTACTGATTTAATTTTAAATAAAGTAAACTATCAAATATCCTAAAAATAAGAATTTTATGCATGGCATCCCTGAGCTATTGTAAGAAACAAACATACACAAAGAAAATACATACTAATAATGAGAAAGAACCAATAATTGTGGGTTGTGACTTGTGAAGGACGATAGCCTTATTAGTAATAATTATTGCCAAACGATAACGAAAAGAAATGGTCAGATTAAATTATAATATTCCAAATAAATTATGAATCAATAATGGATTTAGGGGAAAGGAAAAAAGAAATTTATGAAGACAAAAGCTAAGAGATCAAGGGGCAAATCTATAACATAACAATATATGTCCAACTTTGCTTACCACATTTACCCTTCAACAATTAATTTAATGAAGTAAATATTTATGCAAAATAGTAATTTTAAAACAATCCACTCACTTTTTCTTTTGCTGAGACAGTTTTTTTACTCTCTCATATAAGTGCATGAGGATATTTATTTTTTACACGCTCCATTCATAGCAGTTATTACTTTTTGGACTGCTGTCCACCCAAGAAGGTAACAAATTATCATTGCTGAAATAAGAAGCTTTCAAATCAACCAACGATCTCTCCTCTTCATTCCAAGGACACTCCATATCCAAGAAGCACTGCTGCTTATTGATATAAATTCAATCAATCCATATTTACAAAAGATGGGTACTGTTATTATTATTTCTCTGTTACTAGACTAGAGTAATTTTATGCAGTTATTATTATTTCAACTGCTTCGTATATTTAATTTGTACTCATTTATACCATTATCATTTTTCTGCATTTTCATTTTGATTCTTCTTCATTTAAATCTATTGTTATTGTTATGGATTTTCACTAAAAAATTTACAGAGTACAACTACAACAAAATAAAAGTATCTACACTAAACTCTTGAAGAAGTAATATAATCCCAGCCATATAGTTGAGTACAGAGCAGATCATGGTGTAGTTTTTCTTTACATTTACTCTCTTCTTCGACATCCTTTTCTCTTTTAAAATTGTGTTTTATATAATGCAATGTAAATTTAATTTTTTTCTTTTACTTTTTTAAGAATTATTTTATTTAATTGAGAATTATTATTTTATTTTGTTTTTCATTGTAATTTTCTTGCATTTTCTTCATTTCGATTCTTCTTCATTTATCATTATCATTTTCTACATTTTCATTTTCATTGTTCTCATTTTTTTACCCATTTTTATTGACATCGATTTTTATTAAAAAAATTTGCAGAGTACAACTACAAGAAGCAATCTCCGGCATATGATTGAGTAATAATATTATACAGAACAGTTCATTGGATTTGGAAGAAAGTGGCTTACTAAATTTGTTCTTATTAGAGCGCTCAATAATGTTTTTGTCCAGATTATGGAACAATAAAGTCAAAGTTCTAGCACAGAAAAGAAACACAACCTACACTTTTCATACACATGGAGCGCTATGATCTTTCTCCATGATTCGATTCAATTTGCATGAATATATAATTTATCACTCATCTCTCTTTTTACATTTAAATTCAAATCGAGTAATATTTAGATGAAGTTATTTAATTACAAAATAAAATAAATTTTCAGTTGACTTACAACTGAAATACAATATTGTTTTTATGGTGTACTAATTGATGTTTAGGAGAAATAAAGAATGGAATTAGAAAAAAAAACTAATCTCCATTTTGTTCTAATGAATTTTGTCTTTAAAATATGCCATTTTCATTCTTTGTTAATTATATTTTGAATTCCTATTTGTTTAAAGTTGCACCAAAAAATATATATATATACAAGTAATGTTTATAGTCTTTAATTTATTAACATATTTTACAAGAATAATATGAATAAGAAAATTTTAACACAAACTTGCAAATTAAATGCAATGGAAATATTATGCATAATAGATTTACGTTAAAAACAACTCGATGATGTATAAAAATAAATGGTGTGTAATTATAAATTATTAGAATAAAAATTATTTGATAATAAAAAATTTCAAATGGCTAATATATACTATAAAAATTTGTTAATTTTTTTCCAAAGATAAATGATATTCATTTATTAAAGGAATATAAGAAAGTTTCCAATATTGAAAATAAACCGAGGGTGGGGTTCTCCCAACAAGTCACACACAAAGTAATATATATATAATTTATAGATCATAATTTATATAATCCATGCAAAAAATATGAAAGGAGTGGTGAAAATTCATTATTTATTTTGAACATTTTTAAGTGATAACACAAATTATTCATGACAAAAATAATATTGCAATTAAGAGAGAGCACTCTTAAATCATTTATCTATTTTTTAAAATATTAAGTTAAAATTAAGACGTCTATAACAATATATAATGGTAATATTAAATTTTTGGTGTCCAATTTTTTAAACTAAATTTATCATTTAATAATTCATTTTGCAGAACAAGATTTTTGGATAAAAAGATAATATCATTGGTTTTTAAAAAAATCACTAACCCATCAGTTAAAAGAAACAATTTTTTTTTTCTTTATAACCAACGCACATAGTTTATACGTGTTATTTAAACATTTACAATCGTGTCCTTTTCCTTTTCCTTTTTCTTCTATTCTTTTTTCTTTTTTTTTTTTGTGGAATGGGGTGGAATATATCAGAGCAAAGATTAAGACTTCTATCTATTTTTCTTTTTTTAGTTGGCATAACGCACTAATTATTTTATTAAATATAACATTAATAAAATTTAATATTTTATAAAAAATAATATACAATAATCATATACAACCAAATGATTTTGTCAACGAAGTTTAATAAACTCTACACACTTACACACGCATTTTTTCATTTTTATTAGTATAGTTTTTTTCCTTCTCCTGAGCGCCTTAAGAAGAAGACGACGACGACAATGACCACGATGACAACGACGATGAGAGCAATAACGACGAGACAATGGCGATAACGACGACGACAAAGATGAGGAGAAGAATGACGATGACGATTATGGTAGCAATGACAATAGAAAAAAAGAGAAAGAAAAAGAATGATAAACCATTGAAAAAGGAAAAATAAAAATAATAAGTGAGGAGGAAGGAGGAAAAAGAAGATGCACAAAATAGAGGAAGATGAGAAGGAGGAGGAGGACAAGATGATGATAATGAAGAAGAGGAAGAGAAGAAATATGTTTCTCCTTTTAAATTTGTTTATATTTTTTAAAGAAATTCTGTTTTATTTTTTCAACTAAATGCAATTCTTTTTTTAACGAAGTCTGTTTTAATTTTTCAACGAAATTCATTTCGTTTTTCCTAACAAAATTGATTCTTTTTGTTGAAAAAAACAACAAAGGATGATGATAAAAGAAGGAGGAGAAGGAGAGGAGGAAATCCACTTCTTTTCTTTATAAAATCCGTTTTTATTTTAGAAAAAACAGCAAATGAGGTGAAAGAAGAACAACACAGCAGAAAAGAAGAAGAAGAAGGCGACGACAAGAACTGAAGAGTGAATAATAGATTCTTAAAAATTATCATAATTATCAAAAAAGTGGCTGAACAGGCATGGTAGTGCCTGTAAAGCCGCCAGTAATAATAATATAATTGAAAGTAATTAAACAGGTATAATTGTCTTTTACTATCAAAATATTGTTATTATAAAGAATAAATACAGAGAAATAATTTTTAATTAACTAATATTATTAGCCATTTTTATTATAAAATTATTTTTAACTCATTTCACATGAAATATTTAGAATTAAAGTTTACGATTTAGAATTTATAATTTAGTGTATACAATTTAACATAAAAGAAGAATTCAAAAAAATTTAGCTAATGTTATTAACTTAAAAAAAATTACTCCTCAGTTAAATTCTATTATAAATATAATATATATCATTAGTTTTTTCATGAGTGAAATAAATAGAGAGAGAAAGAAAAATAGGAAAGGCATAAGGGCATTATTATTCATGAGTGAATAAATCCTAATCAACTAAAGCATATATATTAACATCATTTGAAGGAAGAAATTCTCTGCTATATATATATATATGTCCATTTTAATTTGGCAACCACCGGGGCCATCATCACGTGATCCAGTGACACATAATAATGTTTTAATAAATCCAAAAAGAAAATGAAAAAAAAAAAACTATGCTTTAATTTTACACTAATCAAACTCATCATATTTATATCATTATTATGCTTCAACCAAAAAATTATAAACCCTTCAAAAAAAAAAAAAGTTCCGTGCCGTCTCAGCTACTCATGTTTCTTCAAGATCAACCACCACCTCCACTTCATATTAATCATACTTATTACTCTCATGAATCATTATTACATTTACGAAATAAGAAAATAAATAAATAAATCATGGTAATCACCAAAATTCAACATGCACTGAAAACATGAAAATATATAATGTGTGGTATTTTTCAATTTTTTGTTTTTGGCAGCTCGGAAACAAAAATTAAATGAACTTATAATATAATAACATATAGTAAAATTAAATATATCTCAAGTTGGGAAAAATATCATCATACCATAATTCATATCATACAATATAAGGTCAATAATTCTACTAATTTCTGGTTTCAATATCTACAAGCTGGAATATGGAAAATGAGGGGGAAAAAAAGAGTTAACAAAGCAAAAATGGATTTAGTAGCATATATCATATATGCACCCATGTTATACTACTATATATTAATATTAATATTAGTATCAAAGCTTCCACTACTAACCATTAATTCTTTTTTTGTCTCTAATCTTTTTCATGCATAATCAACCCTAGCTAGGCTTCTCATCAATGGTGCAACGGATTTGGACCGGTGGGCACACGGCGTTTCTCGACGCCATATCGCGGATCAATCTCTCTGCCTAAAGGGTCCTCATTTGCCACAACTCCGGCCGGTGCATGATTATGACGATGATGGTGGTTGAAGAAAGGAGAGAAGTCAAATTTGCTAGCTTGAACTTTTCTTCCGCTGTTCAAAGGGTGGTGGTGGTGATGAGAGGGAAATAGTAATAAGTGATGATGATTTTTAGGGTTAGTAGCCTCTATGATTTGTTTCTTGAGATTGTAGTACTCATGAAAGAGCAACAATATTAGGGATAGCCAAAGGAGAATGTGAACTAGTTGGGAAATTTTGAGGGCCATGGTGTAAGAGGAGGAGATGGCAAAGGGTTAGAAGAGGAAGCATGGAGCATATAGAAGAAGAAGAAGAAGAAGAAAAATGGAAATTATAGAACTTTTGGAAGATGCAACAAGATGAATTTTACATCAACTTGGATTTGGTGGATCAACTTGAATTGGCCTTTTCATACATGAAAATTGAAACCTGTTCATTACTTGAGATCTTATAGAATATATAGAATACCCTTTTTTTTATTTTATGGTATATAGTTTTCCAATGAGTGTGAGGAATATGGGGGGTAGACCCTTTCCCCAATGAAAGTTCCTTAGAAATAAAGAAATATATAAATTTAGGATCATAATTTCGGTTGTCAAACCTGGAATTATGTATATGATTATGCTCATTATTAATCACCTTAATTAATATCATATATATAGATATATGCTAAGAAAAACCATACTCTAACGCCTATTAAGCTGGATTTAGCTAATACATATTCTAAAAGTACATGATAAAGTTATCAATTAAAAAATTTTAAAAAAATAATAAAAAAGTTAGTACATTTATTGATAATAATCCTTAGAATAAAGGTTAACTAAACCTTAAATTATGAATCGATATATTGTACACATTTATGCATTCATTCCAATAAAAATAACTTTTATTTTTTTTATTATGATTTAAATATTATGTGCTAGAATTCATTATTTATGTGCTTAAAATTTTATGTTAAATTTCATTATTTCGCATTTTGTTGTATGAGCTTATTAGATGTGAAAACACATAGTTAGATACATAATCGTGTCACATGTGTACGCCTAGATTTACTCCTATGAATTAAGAATTTTAAATATAGCCAAAATTCCAAGTTTCTACCCTTAATATACAATAAATGAATATGAAAAATAAATGTATAAAATCATCATTTTGTGGATCTAAGAAAAATGAAAGAATTGATTGGGTGGAAGGAAAGGTGTGTGCGTGGTGGTTTTGAGTGAATTGCAACAAAATAAAAAGGGTGGGGAATTTGCAATCCATATTTTCAATGGGCAAAGCAATGTATAGATAATAACATGGGAAGAGAACTATTTGACAAAGGTAAGGTACTGTTGCAACTAATTAGTGAATAGATATCAAAAGTGATGAAAACGATTGAGTGGGGGTTATCATTATTCCCCCCTTTAATTTGTTCTCTCTCTTTGTTTTGGTTATTGTTTCCACATATGTCACCAATTCAGGTAGGCCATATTTCACCACCATGTATTCGGGAAACTCCAATAATAGTGTACTATGTCACTATGGATAATTAAGTTTGAAATATACGGATAATTCAATAAAGTATTTTTAGTTTATACTTAATACCCCAATACTTTTGTATAACTCGTGCTTAACGACATAAAATATGCTTTAACTTCACAAATACCTTATCAGAAAAAAAAAAAAACTTCACAAACGCTCCATTCATCAAAAGTCAATGAACAGTAATTACTAATTAACGCACTAATCATCATCATCGTTATCATTATTCATTTCTAATTTATGAACCATTTTTTACATATATTTTTTTTAGCCATCTCTAATACTAAGCATTACATTACAAACTCTCGCACATTAAACACTACATTATTATTATTATTATTGTTATTATACTTTTTTTTGTAAATTATTATTTTACATTAAACACTACATTCTAAGAGATCATATTCATAACTTAGCCTCAATCGCACTTCTTTTAGTTTTTTTTTTTGGTTACCATAAGGGCCAAAGGCTCCACTTCTTTACTCTTAACATAAACATATCTAAGATATTTTTTCCCATATTTAACTTTTAAAATTTTATTTTTGGGGGACTGATAAGGCTAAAAAATAGATATTTTTATCATGAAAAAATGGAGCCCTTTTTGATGTCATTGTAAATTTGTAATGGATTCCTCTGCCTTAGGGTGAGAGCCTAATACGCCAAAAACTGAAGGGTGATAGCCAACAATTGGGCCTAAACCAATATAATTGGGCCATAGAATGGGCTTTAAAATGGAGTTAAACCGGGTCAAGAAAGATCCAGTTAAATGGAGTTAAAACGACGCGTTCGGCGTTTCCCTTATCCCTTGTCTCTTTTCCTTTTCCCCTTCTCCATTCCGATCAAATTACACAGATCTTCGTACAACTTCGTCGCCATTCTCAACCGCAAACTGTCACAATACCAGAGGCGCTGACGATTTTCAAGCACAATTAATCAAATAATTCACAATGGTGAGGATCCTTTTCTTTATTTTATATATAGATTTTTTAAATTTTATTTTTATTGCTTGATATCATTTTAGGGTTTCGGTTTAGTATTAATCGTGAACGTAACTTATGAATATGAACCCTATTGGTGTTTGATTTTTGTTCTTGTTGCTTTGGATTGTTTAATTATGTTGTAATGAGCTCGGGGAAATCATGGAATTCGATTCGAATTGGTCTTTCTGGTGATTGGAAGAAATTTAAAGGGATTTCGTTTTTTCTTTTTAGGTTAAAAATCTTTGTTTTAGGAAGAATCTATATAGAACATCGATTTTGAGAATATGGAATTGAAAGTAAAAATTTTTGTAGGATGAAAGTTTCTGTATTTGATGGCTTTTGTTGGAGTACTTGTCCAACTTGTATTTTGCAAAGATTTAAATTGAAACTAATATTGCATTGCTTGCATTTATGCAGTCTTCCCTCGCAGCAGCTAGAGCTGACAACTTCTACTATCCCCCAGAATGGGACCCAAGTCAGGTATGCTTTCCTACACATTTAGTTCTCTTATACAATCGATTAGTAGCGAAGCAAGATTCTTACACCGTGTTTTTCCTTTTCAGGGTTCTCTGAACAAGTTCCATGGTCAACATGCCTTGAGAGAGAGAGCCAGGAAGTTAGACCAGGGCATTCTGATTATAAGGTAATAATCAATTTAGCTTAACAGAAAGAATGGTGTTTTCATTATTCATGTTAGCATTAATAAATAATAATCTTTATTGAAAGAGGGATATCAAACAGTAAGTCTTTTACTGTATGATTGCTGTAATCTCAAACACTTGAAGTTATTGACTGTTTTGTATCTTTATTCATAGACCAGAACCTCAGGTGTATAGTAATCTAATAGACATGAATGTTAATATTAATATGTTGGTACATATTGTGATTTATGAGTATCTTCTAACAATTCCTTAAATTGAAAAATGATCACACTCTAATTTATTCATATGCTGGAATGTAGTATTCCATGTGGATAGGTTGTTTTGTTTCTATCCTAAGCTGGTGTCCTTCCCCCAATGTGGCTAAAATTGGACTAGCATGGGATGAATGTTGATTGCTTGATTTTTTAATATGTTTTAATTGGTGTTATCTAACTACCTACTTCAGGTTTGAGATGCCTTTCAATATATGGTGCGGAGGATGCAATTCTATGATTGCCAAGGGTGTGCGATTCAATGCAGAGAAAAAGCAAGTTGGAAATTACTATTCCACAAAGGTATGCTTTAACTTATACTTCAAAGTCATTCTACAAGCTGTTCAACCAATTTTCTTGTGTATTAATGATTAACAAACTTATGTGTTTCTTCAGATATGGAACTTTACCATGAAGTCTGCATGCTGTAAACATGAGATTGTCATCCAAACTGATCCAAAGAATTGTGAGTATGTTATCATTAGCGGTGCTCAGAAGAAAACTGAGGATTTTGATGTTGAGGATGCAGAAACTTTTGAATTACCTGCTGATGAAGGTATGGATTGATGACAAATCTTGGCCCTTATCTTTATTAAATAAGGGGTATACTTGCTCCAACTAGCTTGGTGCATGTTATTTCCCCTTCAAGTTGTGTTATTAAACCCATCGATACTGTGGTTTTCCATGGACTCACCTAATTAGGGTAGCTACTTATTCATAATTGGAAATGTTGCTAACATGCGTTACTTTAACTTTTTTGTATTACAGTGAAAGGGAAGCTTGCAGATCCCTTTTATCGCCTTGAACACCAGGAAGAAGATTTGAAAAAGAAGAAGGAAGCCGAACCAGTGCTTGTACGTCTACAGCGATTATCTGATTCCAGACATGCAGATGACTATTCCCTGAATAAGAGTCTTAGGGCCCGACTTAGAGTATGTTATAGCTCATGAAATTTGTCCTATTATTATCATTTCTTTTCTTCCCCTTTAATAGTTTTATTTCTCCTATTCATGTATTTCCATCTTGCTCTCAGAATCAAAAGAAAAGAGTTGCTGAGGAAGAGGCTGCTTCCAGGAAAAGGGGCTTTGGCATACGACTGCTTCCAGCCTCAGAAGAAGATGCTGCCACTGCCGCAAAAGTGAAGTTTTCCGGTAAATTCGACAAAAATAGGAAGGATAAGAGGGCATTGATAAATGCTTCATCCATTTTCCCTGGCTTATCTTCCTCTTCCACGACCGATAAGAGAAGACTGGAGTTAGAGTCTAAAAGAAGAAAAATTTGTGCTGGTGAAGCCTCTAGCTTATTGGCTGGTAGATTTAAGCCGTCATCTTGGTCGAATAGTGATGCCAAGTCAAGTAGGCAGAAATTATCCTCAGTAAATGCAAGGCGGTAGAGAACAGATGAATTTTGGGGAGTTTGAACCAATGTCAATGGTGGTGATCTTCAGAAGTGTTATGAAGCCTTGTACATAGAAGTTGCTGAATAAGTTTTTTGTGTTCATTAGTCTATCGTTTTAGAAGCCTTATTCACACTATATGATTATCATCTTGGCATTGTTTATTGTATATTAAAAAGATAAATCAGATGTATCCATATTCTCTCCGCTTTTTGTTCATTGGATTGTGTATTTGTAGTCTCCATTAATATTCTTATGATATAAGCTTGATATTTGACGGTCACCAAAATAAGGATTTTTAAAAAATCAATAAATTCAATTCCATATGTAGAGTTATATGTATTTTTAAAATTATTTATATTTTTGAATTCTATTACTTATCCCATTGTCATTACATATTGTGTTTATACCAAGAGGAGTTTTTATATGGAGTACTGATAATTTATAAGTATTGTAGCTTAATATTGCTGAAGCTTTCTTTTTGTCTATGCTGCTCTTGATTTATTTATCTTACTTTGAACTCTGTAAACCCCTCACCCC
>JASCZI010030396.1:54933-66771 GCA_036250425.1 Stylosanthes scabra | reverse complement strand
AGAATAATGCAATTGGTTTGGGTTCAAAAGGATTTAAAATGAAAGAGTTATAAAATTATTAGTAAAATAGGTTCACTCGGTAAATAAGGATTTAATTCAAGGGTAAAATAGTGCTAAAAACTGAGTTGTAAATAAAACTGTTTTAATGGTAAATAAATGTGTATTTTAGAATGGTAATGGCACTGGTTTGAGTCAAAAAGAATAAAACATGAAAAAGATAATTAATTTATACTAAGCTAAGTTAAAACCGAAAAGCTAGAAAACTCCTAAATTAGAAGATGATAGAATATCCATAATTAATCCTTAACAAGTGAAAAGATAGAGAATAATGATATATTATAAGTGCTGAATATCTTGAAATATTAAAAGACACCAAGAGAATATGATATGATAAGACGGTTAGTAAACCGGTTAAACCGATAAGTCGTAAGAGTGGAAAGAAGCTAAACCGGAGGCTAAGATTATCGTGACGATATAAGCTCCGAGTATTGAGATTGAGAGAATGTGATAATGCGTATAATCAATATAATAATTGAGTCCCAAGGTGTGGCCAGATAACCTTAGTTGTCACGGTTGATATCAATTCGGTTTGGTCAGCGATGGTATGGGACACGACGATCGAACCGAGTTTTTCTTTTAGGAATGGTTCATGGTTCTGGACCGGTTTAACCCCTTAAGAAGGATTGGTTTGTCAACCGACCAAGCATCGGTTCTATCGGGCTTGGGTCACTGTCAAACTGGTTGGTTCAGCTAAGTCATGTAGACCGAAGGCTAATCCGGCTACAAAGATGCTACTTCGGCTAACGGTTCAGAGGAACGAACCAGTGTGATGCTAAGGGCTATGAGATGTTGAGATGGCTAAATGATAAAGCTAAAGAAAGGCTATATGCTAAAGCTAAAGAAAGGCTAACTGCAAGGGTTGGGTGTTGTCCCACTTGACTAAGAGATAAGAGCCACAAGGGCTGGGTGTTGTCCCGCTTGTCTGAGAATTAAAGCTTGAAGGGCTAGCTACCTGAAAGGCAATAACGATCATCCTGTTCCCCTGCCGATGCGGTTTCTTTGCTTTATGGAGCTATTGCTGGTGACGGGATCCTCACCATGATCAATTAGAGTACCAAGGGTACATTATGCCACCAGTTCTAGCCAAAGGAACTTGGTTGAGCTACATGTTCTAGCCAATGAAACATAGCTACATGTTCTAGCCAACGGAACATGGCCGCCTTGGACGAGCCAAAGTCCACAACATTCGACAGTGGTGAACCATACTTGGGCTTGGTCCTAAGTAATCGTCGGGCGCGGGAAGTAAACCGACGCATGAGCTCATGGCCTGCATTAGGAATAGGCATGCATCATATTGTGTGTTGTATTTGTGTGAGATTGCATTATTGATTGTGTGTGCTTTACATTTCTGCTTTTGCTACTTGACTACTTGCTACTTGCTACCTACGTGACGTCAGCCCCTAGGATAGATTAGTTGCCCTTGTGATACCCCAAGCTGGGAATCTTAGGTTCTCACCCCCTTCTTCTTACACTACGCAGGATTTCTTCTCTCTCTTATCCCTCTTGCACGATGAGACCTATCGTACCGTTCTCCCCACGTCCGGCTGCTTTGTCCCAGCTCGTCGACTTCTTCTGGTTCTACTGGTAGCGTTCACCGGGAGCGCGAGCGCTCACCTCTTACACCCTTACCACCGATGGCTCCGGCACCAGCTCCAGGCCCTGTGTACCCCATTCCGCGTACTCCTATGTGTGACGTGCGGCGCTATCGCAGCTTATTCCCTCGCCGCAGAGTGGCACCACCTACTCCTCCTCCCCCTTCACCTCCTCTTAGCGACGATGAGCCTTCCATCGAGATGTATGATCCGGCGACTTTTTTGTAGGTGAGCCAAACGAGCCTTATGTTGCTGAGCATGTGCCCTATAGAGCCCCTGAGGCCTATTATTCGGACGTTTCTTATGGATCGAAGCGTGAGAGTGCCAGTACCGAAACTGCACCTTCCAGCCATCACTCCTCTGGTAGTTCTTCCGGCAGTGTTTCCTTGGGCTATGGGTCTGCCTCGAGCGGGTCGGCCAGTGACGGTGCATCAGACGATGATCTGGTGAACCGGTACTTTGCCGGGACATTTCCTCCGCCATAGGGTGGCAGATGTTGTAAGGTATTAGTCATAGTACCTCATGAACTGTTAGAACAGTACGAGGACTAGGCTTAGTTAGTCAGGTTGGACCTAGTTAGGTGACCTTAGTTGGGGTCGGGTTCAAACCTGTAGGGTGTCTTTCGCGTTGTACCCTGCCTTCTGTATTTCTTCTTCAGTTGGTCTACTGGAGTCTGTAGTATCTTTCCCTTTTGAGTCTTTGTATTTGTGAACCCAATTAGTAATTTCAATTATATGTTAACTTATCGGTTCTCTTATATAACTGTTATTTAATTGTTTATCTTGTATGTGAATCGAAGGGTATATTGCTGCTACCGTTACGTTACAACACGACAGGCTTGTAAGTTTTGAAATTTTAGAGTTAGGTTTTTAGTGACGTTTCGGCCGTAGGTGTGATCATGACATACCGAAAGTAGGGATGTTAAATATCGTCTAGAAGTTGCATCGATCGTGAGTCACGGATAATCGCATATAGGAGAGCTACCCCTTCATAATGCTTCTCTACATATCACCACCACACCATGACACATATCTTCTTATCCAGTTCCCAGAACCGTTGGTCGGAACATGGAACTTGAATGATGACTGGTTCTACCGGTCCACTCATGACCTAGCTAAACTCACCGATACAATTTTAGTCGAGACCGATTAGACTGACACTCACTTAAATTATACCAATTCATTACAAGGGAACAAGTCTGTTCTCATACCGTACCCATTCCCAAGTAATGAACCCAATCTGATCAAGTCATCTCATACTGGCTTAACCAAATCGAATCAGTTCAACCATTACTCTAAGATCTAACCTAGATTTGGGAGATTAAGTTCTCATTTTACATATTTGTACAAAAAGCTTCCAAAAACAGTATAAGGTACGACAAATATAAGTCTTGAAATCTAGTGATAATAATAAATTACTTTTTCTTCTTAAATAAGGAAAATATTGTTTTGCCCTTCTTTAGTTAGGTAACTTAGTATCCAAAATTTGTAAATAACATATAGGATTATACATATACTCGTATCATTTATACCCCCATTCTAAAAACAAAATCTTACTAATAAATTTTAGATTTAAAGCTTATTTTAACTCTTACAATTTTACCCCTTTTATTTCTAGTTATTTATAAAATCACCCCTAAAGTTAATTTTGTATCAAAATAAATTTTCTTAAGATAATCCAGTCCCCTCCAACTCTATTATACTCATAATAAACATGTATTAACACTTTAAAAATAGAATTCAAAACACATGGCTTGAAATTACGTTTTTTTTTTAATTGCGCTTTTACCCTTAGTAGGATTTCCTTAAAGCTCAAATTGCCCTCTTTTACCAAAACACACATACTTTTCTCGTTTCAAAACATTTTTTATCCAAATCAGTTTTATTTGAACCCTAACACACACATCTACCCTTTGTAAAAACAGTTTTTAAGAAGACATTTTATAAATTATAATTTTATCTTTTTTACTTATAAATCAAAGAAACCACTTTTAAACACTTTAAGACTTAGTTTCTCCACTTCTAATTTAACACTATCCTTACTTCATCACATTTTGAGACTTTTTAAACCTGCAGCTTTCACAAATATGCAAAATAACCGAAATGCCCTTGTGAGGTAAAACTTTTTGTTTTTACTAAATCTTAAACATCAAATTACTTTAGTAACATAATTACTTTTATGAAACACTTTTAAAACTTACAATCTCTCCCAAAATTAAGAGACCTCTTCGGCCTTCATCAACTCTAAACAACCAACACTTCAATGATCATAAACAATATTTTCATACAACCATTTTTAAGGCCGGTTCGGCCATATAGGCAAAACCATCAATATCACAACTTTCAAATATGACATCATACTTAAACAAAATTTTTAGCACCTCAACAACAATCACCAAGCATCATGCATAATAGGGGTGAGCAAAACCAATCCAATCCGAACTAAACTGACCAACCGAGCCGAGAAAACCGAAAGCCGAAATAAATCGAAAACTGAAAAATCGAAAAAATCAAATTCTACAGTTTTTTAATTGGTTCGGTTCGGTTTTTGGTTCTTTTACTGAAAACCTGAACCGAACCAAACTGAACCGGTGAGCATAACATAATATATAATAATACAATAATATATATACACATAAATAGAAGAAACCCTAAAGCTAATTCATTTAGCCGCCTCACATTTCACACTCCTTTATTTCTCGTTCTCTTTACACAAAGCCATCTCATCCCACAGATTCACAACCAACCCACCACCAACCACCAACTTCCTACAAACCCACACCAGCAACCATTCTTTTAGTCTCTCTCATTCTCACTCTCACTCTCACACCAGCACCACTGTCGCAGCGCCAATCGCCAGTGGCTAGCTCATCCCGTCGTCTTTGCAGCATCCATGCCAGTCACCATATCATCCCGTTGCCATCGCTCCGTCCGCCGTCCCCGCGTCGCTGCGGCATCCCATCAATGCAGCAACGCCGAAAAAGGGATTTTTTTAGAGTCCACTTTAGATGTTTTGGTTTTTTTCTAATTTGTTCTAATTTCTTGTTCTAATTATTTGATCTAAATTATTTTTTTGATTTTTGTTAATTAATTGTTCAAATTCTTTGGATATGATTCTTTGTTGTAATTATTTTATTCCAAATTTTGGCTCTAATTTTTTGTTCTATTTATTGGTTCTTTTTTTTTGGACTTGATATTTATTGGTTCTGAATTAGGATATTTAATTTATTTAACTGAGTTATATTAGAAATTGTTGATTCTTATTTGGTATATTTAAAAGATGAATTTTGTTCTTTTGAACTTTGAATGGTTAGTATTTGTTGTATTTGCACTGGAAATAACATAGGATAATTTTGAAGCACACTGCAATATGGTTGTGAACCTGTGACAGGTTAATTTTTTTGAAATTGAACGAGAAACCGAAAAAATCGAACCAATCCAAACCGATATATATGGGTTTGGTTTGGTTTGGTTGAATTAAAAAAAAGTCGTACCAAACCAAACCGAAATATTTATGTAACATCGAATCAAATGATTTTTCTTCTAAAACCGAACCAAATCGCACATGCGCTCACCCCTAATGCATAACATGCAAACACCAAGCTCTTCAATTTATTCACAAAAATTCCATTTTTGCTTAAGATTACCAACTTAGCACTTTTATTCTTTTTATTCATTAGTCAAGTCTCACAAAAAACTCATTCTAGTAAACCCTAACCCCTTATTTCTTGAAGATCATTTTTGAAAACACAATAAGAACACCAAAAATCCTAGAAACCTCGGTCAACCTAGAGTTTCAAATGAAGCTAAAAACAAAAATGAGGTATGATGAGGATCATGAGTTTAGATCATAGATGATACTACATGCAAGGATGGTCTTACATTTACCTTCTCGAAAACAAGAAGAAAGTGGAAACAAGAGGGTGATGGTGGCCTCGGTTAAATGGAGAAGTTGAAAAACTTGAGGTTTGACGCAAGAAACTCGAAGATGGTAGTGGTGATGATGAATCCGAGTGGTGTGGGTGGAAGTGAGGTCTCGGGTTCTTGAAGAAAATGAGGGAATGAAGAGGTTGATGATGATCTAGGGTTGATGATGGTGAAGAGAATGTTAAGATGATGTTGGTAGTGGTCTCGGTGGTGGGGATTTTTGGAAGACTAGGATTTTGTGTTCTTGAAGTTCATGTCAAAACTCATAAGAAATAAGTGTTTAATTTTATTTTTTGAGAGAGGAAATGTTTTTGGGTGTTATAGTATAAGTGATGTGATGTTGAAATGAATGAGAAGGGAGAGAGGATTGATGGTTTCGGTGAAGTGGTGAGAAGGTGAGAGAGAATTGTTTTTGGTGATGGTTATTGTAAGATTTTGCAATTGAAGTGGGTAAGTAGTTTTGCACATGTAGGCTTATGCATAATTAATAAAATAATGGCAAAAAAAAGGGAGGGCTTCGGCTGATTTGAAGGCAAGAGAGAGATTTAATTTCTCACATTTTTTTTTCTTTTATTTCTAATTGCTTAAAAACAAATTTTGGTATAGTTTTTGGTGTAATTAAAATTGAATAAAATAAATACAAAAAATGATTTTTGGTGTAAAAAAAAGGTGATATGGGATAAGTACTATTTATGCCCAAAATGTTTGAGCCAAAAATCTTGTTTGCCACAATTATTTTTTTTCTTAAAGTTGCCACAATCGTTTTGAAAACACATTAAAAAGACCAAAATAATTTTTTTTTGACCAAAATGCCTCTGCTCCTTTATTGGACCAACCAGTTCAACCAAAGTTCAACCGGAAAAGTCGTTTTATAATAAAATAATATAAAAAATACAAATTTTTTTATTTATTAAAATAAGATTTCAGCAAAAACAAATTAAGCAAAAAAATACAATCAATCACCACAAAAAGTTCAGAAAACATAAAATCCAAATTGCCTAGTTATAAACTCATTACTAACTCAGATTAAAAACAAAAAAAAAACTCCTTGCTGGTAAGATTGAAGATTGAATCCACCATTAAATTGTTCAAGATAACACTAAATGAATCCACCATTACTGTTCAAGATTGAAGAAAAAATTGAAACAAAACAAGCAAGAACACATTAAATTACATTACAACAATAAAACCTTAATTTGAAAGCAAGAGAATTCTAATTAGCATCAGAATTCAGCCCATATTTCAAGTGCTTCAACGTCACCAGTAAATGTTGAACCATCTCAGTATCTAATCTTGATATTGTTCCAATTGTGAAAATCTGAAATATGCAGCACTTGTTAGGATGCATGAATCGTAAAAATATGTTTGTGTTAATGAAGAGAAAGAATGTAAATTGTGACTAGTGATTAGTGAACAATATACCCGGATTAAATTTTTTCTTGTTGCTTAGATATCCGGAAAAGGAAGCTGTTTAACACATTTTCTTAGATGAATCTAAGCGAGTGTCCTGCGATCAAGACAAACAGAGACATCAATTTCATGCTTTCTCTTTCCCTATTCCCTAGCCCTCTTCTTATATATTATTGCAGAGACTTAAAAGCAACTCAAAATTTAGGTCTAACCGATGAGATTACTAACACATATAGATCCAATTATTATATAGTCTTAGATGAAATATCTTGAACATGGTATATCATGCACAAATGCACTAATAACAGAACCATGTGGTATGGATTAAACCATCAGAAAATACATACATCATAATTTAAATCCAATTGTATGCATTTCTACAATTATACAACAATGTCATCACAAAACAATGAGGTTAAGTATTGAATTAACAACAACAACAAAGCCTTGTTCCACTAGGTGGGGTCGGCTACATGGATCAAACGACTAACACACAAAAATAAATGAAACAACTTGATTAACAGAATCAATCCACAAGCACTTTAACTTGTATTCAACAATTGGCCCTTCTGCTACAGACAAACCATCATCACCAACACAAACAAGTTGTAAATTAAAAATTTTGGTAAACCTCCTTACTTCTATAAACTAATTTGACCAATAGAATTAGTACCAGACCTTGAGTAATAAACAAATTGGTCTCAAGAACAAGAATCCAAAAGAGTAGGAGTCATGCTGGGTCAATGGAAAGTGAGTGCCCTAATTTTACCAAATGCTTTAACTGCAAAACCTATAAGATTGGTCACCAAACTCATCCACCAAAGATTTGTTTACCATCCACATTACAACAAAAAAGAAACAGCTGAAGAAAGGATTGAACTTGACATCCAGCATTCCATCAACTTGGAAAAAAAGAAAGCAGAAACACGGGCTTAACACTGGAAGAAACACTCACCGGTATAAGTGGTTTCGACGAAGCACAATGCGAGGAAGACAAGCGGCGGCCGGCGGCAGAACTGTGACGGGCGCAGATGAACTGGATGATCTCACAGGCGGCGGCAGAGCAGCACGAGCGAAGAGGAAATGAACGACAACAGCACGACACCGCGGGCAAAGATGAATCGAACGGCGAAGCGGCAGAAGCGCGGCGGTAGTAAGGTTGTGCAGTCGTGAGTGAAGGTTGAGGTGCTTAAGGGGTGAGAGTAAGAGTGACGGAGGCACACGATGGATGGGGTGGGGGAATTGGGGAATTTATGGATTTTTGATCCGGTCCGATTTTTTCTTTCTCAAAATCGGACCGGTTCGATTTTTCTCAAATTGGACCGGTCTGATTATCAAAACATTGTTAACAAACCATAATAATTAGGGCTAAAACGGTCAATATGTTTTTTTTATTCATAACGAAATCCTTTGTGGCAACTTTGAGAAAAAAAAAAACGATTGTGACAAAGAAGATTTTTGGCTAAAACCTTTTGGGCATAAATAGTACTTATCCCAAAGAGAGATGTATAGTGTTAGCATGAAAATTAATCATGCAGCCAATGACAATTAAGTTTGGTGGAGAAAGTGTAAGAAATGTTATAATTACCAAAAAGAAAAACGTTAAAAAAAACTGGTTTAGGATTTTTAGCGTAATCTTGTCATTCTAAATTTTACAACTCGATAAGGGAACTAGGTTTCACTATAATTACTACTCAAATCTCGTATACTACATACCAACCATCGTATCCATTGTCTTACCGAAAATACGAACGATATGTTTCGTGGTGAAAACGCGCATTGCTAGAAAGCGAACAAAAACTCGTCCAAACAAAACACACCAGTCAAAACTTAACATTCCAAAGTTAATTAGGAGAATATAGCATTGCCAAACGGAGATACTCATCTAGAGTTCGCCTGTTCCTGTTAGGTACGAACAAATTGGTTAAACCGCAACTATTTGGCGAATCGTCGTCAAAAACAGACAAAAAGAAAATCTTCACAAACCAACTACATTTCATACTAGATAAGGGTAATCACATCCCCTTAAGATGCCTTAACATCAATAAAAACACATAGAAAATGACGGTGTCAAAGTTTCTATCAAATACGAGAAATACAGATAAACAGGGTTTTACACTACCAATCACTTTGTCAGGTCGATTCCATTTTTGAAGGACATACACCTAAAAACACCATTCTTACTTCCTTGGACCAGCATCCTACAAGAAATCAAAAGAAAGTGCCATAACGAATGATGTAGGGCAAAGGTAACACCTCTAAAGTAATACTCTAATCACCATTGATTTTGTAATATTTATTACTTGTGGGTTCCAACAATCTTCATTTATGGGTGATTAAAGCACTATTTTACTCTCTAAGGTGATTAAAAACTTTAAAAGATCTTTATCCCAACTTTCTATCTTAATTCTAGCAAGTTTTTTGAAATGGAATATTAAACTAAAATGAGCCTCATCCTTGAAACACTTACTTTTATATTAGCTTTGTTTGTTTAAAATTTTAAAAACTTAATGCACTGATGTGATTGTGGAGATTGTGAGTAGTTGAGTTTTGTTTGTTTGAAATTTTTAAAACTCAGCGCACTAATAGAATTGTGAGCAGTTGCGTTTTTCTTAAACATTGGTGGGGATAGTTGGTTTTTTTAAAACAAAATAATAATAAATCAATTATTTATATAAATGCAGACATTTGGATAAACACACTTGACAATTGAACATCATATCCACATGTTTTCAAATAAACTAAATCACTTGTCAAATGCTAAATATGCTTAACATATCACACTACAATCAAATTTTTGTGGAATAAAAAGCAAAACAGTAGTCTACAACCCTAGTTCCATCCCAACCCAATTTTGAGAGAGTTAAATATCAAATTGGCCCTGAAATTTAAGTCTACAATCAAATTAGTCTTCGAAATTCAAATGACATCAAATTGGTTATCTACTTTTATGGTTGTGATTCATATTGACTCCTTTATGGTTGTCTGTAAAAAAACGCTGACGTGGCCGTTAATTGTCCTCACTGGACTCTAATAAAACAACGTCTTAATCTATTCGCGCCAACACAGTATCAAAATGACGCCATTTGAGAGTGAAAGAAGTTAAAATCTATATTTCAATGTATTGTGTGAGATATATTTTAACTTTTTTTCACCCTCAAATGATGTCATTTTGGTATTATGATACGCTAAGAGATCACGACGTTGTTATATAAGAATTCAACACAGGTAATTAACGATTATATCAACATTTTTTTAATGAAAATCTATACAAAGGATGAACTTTGAGTCATAACATAAAAATAGGTTAATTTGATTCCATTTAAATTTCAGGAGTCAATTTAATGATATCCCAAATTTCAGGCCAATCTAATATTTAACTCCAACTTTGCAATCTCCTTTACACTATGTTTGGTTCCATAGAAAATGAAAGGAAAGAAAACTAAAGGAGAGAAAAAGACTAGAAAATGGAATTTTCTTTTGTTTATTGGTTGTGCACTGAAAATAGGAGGGAAGGGAAAACTATGCATGGGTCCCACAAAGAAAATTTTCTCCTCATGAGTGATGAGAAAACTGAGAGAGAAGAGGTGATTGATTGGAAAATTACTTTTTTATCCTTTCATATATTATAAAAAGTAGTAATAAAAATAAAAATTAAACATTAGTGCTTTTATGAGTTAAATCTCAAATTGGTCCTGAAATTTGAATCGCAACTCAAATTAGCCCCAGAAATTTTAAGTTACTCAATTTGGCCCCCGAAATTTTAAATCGTAAGTCGCGTTGACCCCTGGACAATTTTCCGTTAATGGCGTGTTGACGTGGCATGCTGATGCGGACAGCTAATGCCACGTGTCAAAAGGAGATTGGACCACGTGGAATCGAGTGACACGTGGCAGTTGGTGACACATGGCATGCTGATGTGGACAAGTGTGCCACGTGTCATAATATGATTTGTCCATGTGTCACGCTATTATTTATCCACGTGTCAGTACTATATTATCATTGTTCTTAATTTAAAAAGGCCCCGAAAATTTTACTCGACTCATTTTAGCCCCTGAAATTCAATGAACCCAAATCAAATTGGCCCCTAAAAACATTTTTTTTAATTTTTATTTCATAAATACAAATTTATTAATATTCTTTAAACCTATTAATTTTCTATTCACTTTTATACACACAAATTTAATAAAAATTATTGTTACATAATAGAAAAAACTAGTTTAATTTAAAAAATTTATGATACAAAGAATTATTTTATAAAAAAGATAATAACATAACTTTATATATTAATTGAACAATTTTCATTGCTTATTCCAACCTAATAATATAATAATATATGTGATTTATGAAGGACGATGTGTAAGAGTTTGATTTTAAGGATTTTGAATGAAGAAAAAACAAAAGATTTTTATATCTATATAAAAAATAAATTTAATTTTTCTATTTATTTATTTTACAAACACATCATTTGTAATAATGTTTGTATAAATGATTATTTTTATTAATTTATTAGTGTTAATTATTATTAAGAAATTTATTAATATTTAATTATTAAATAAGTATGACCAAAATTAAAAGTATTTATAAGAACTTATGTATCAATACATATGTAAAAAATAAAAAGTTTAAATAAAATTTTTATTTTGATCATAGTTATTTAATAATAATTAAATAATAATAAGTTTATAATATATAATTATGTTAGTATAACAAGATAAATATTAGATGGAGTAAAATATGCATTTTTATTTAGTTTAAAGTTGTATATTTTATAGAAATTTTAAACTTATTTAAATTTTATTTAATTTCTTAGTAATAATAACACTAACTAATTTTTTAAATTAAACTAT
>JASCZI010030396.1:11441-24209 GCA_036250425.1 Stylosanthes scabra | reverse complement strand
AAAGCAAATCCGTTTCTGTTTTCATATAAATTTCGTTTCTGTTTTCATGTAAATTCCGTTTCTGTTTTCGTGACCCAATAAAGTCACGCCTGGGCGTGGTCTTGGCATGGGTTCATCACCAAATCCGTTTATGTTTTCATATAAATTCCGTTTCTGTTTTTCATGTAAATTCCGTTTCTATTTTCGTGACCCAAAGTCACGCCTAAGTGTAAACAAGACCACGCCCAGGCGTGGGTATTCCATTTCTGTTTTCATATAAATTTCATTTCTATTTTTCATGTAAATTCTGTTTCTGTTTTCGTGACCTAAAGTCACGCCTAAGCGTAAACAAGACCACGCCCAGGCGTGGGTATTCCATTTCTGTTTTCATATAAATTTCATTTCTGTTTTTCATGTAAATTCCGTTTCTGTTTTCGTGACCCAAAGTCACGCCTAAGCGTAAACAATACCACGCCCAGGCGTGGGTTTTCCGTTTCTGTTTTCATATAAATTTCGTTTCTGTTTTCATGTAAATTCCGTTTCTGTTTTCGTGACCCAAAGTCACGCCTAGGCGTAAACAAGACCACGCCTAGGCGTGGGTATTCCGTTTCTGTTTTCATATAAATTTCGTTTCTGTTTTCATTCAAAGTTCGTTTCTGTTTTCTAAGAATATTCAATTCAATTTTTCATCAACAACACCACCAACAATAACAAGAACAACACCATCAATAACAAGAACACCACCAACAATAACACCAATACCAATAACAAACAAGAAGAAGAAGGAGGAGAAGGAGAAGGAGAAGGAGAAGGAGAAGATGTGACGATGATGGTGAGGGCGACGGCGATGGCGACAGCAACGGCTGCAATGACGATGGTGGCGGCTGCAGTAATGACGTCGGTGGTGCTGTAATAACAAAGGAGAAGGAGAAGAAGAAGAAGAAAGAAGAAGAAGAAGAAGAAGAAGCGAAGCGCGTTTTGAATTTTTGGGGAAATTGTAGCGCGTGTAATGTGTGAGAGTGGGGAAAAATCACTTGGTTGAACTTGGTTGGGGTAAATGCTTGGATGTGTAGCAATACCGATAAAGATATATATAAGAAAATTTTAAAGAACTATATATTATTGGAAAAGTGAAATCGGTGTACCTGTATACCTATAATCTATAGCCGTTGATCTTAATTAAAAGAAAATAAAAAATATATATAAATTAAAATCAACGGTTGCAGATTACAGATATATCGGTACACCGGCATATTTAAAAACTTTCCTATATTATTATAGAAAGTTATGGAGCCCACAATGTTGGTGGCACATAATAGTCAATATCTCCCTAGTTAAACTTATTGGTTCCATAATGGCTCTGTAACGTTTGTTCCGTAGCATTACTCTATTATTAAATAATTATATGAACTAATTTGTCGAATTATTATTTTTTTTTATCAAAATTTGATGTAAGAATTGATGATATATTTAAATAAATAAAATGTTAAAAATTGATTTATTTATTAAATTTCGTTGAATATTAAAATATCCTATTAATTAAAAATACTTATAAACTAATTATAAAAGTGATAGTGAGTATACTTTTTCTTATGGATGATTTGAATAAATCTCCGTGGATGATTTGGGAAATTAAAAATAATTATAAACTAATTTGGGCAATGCATTACACGCAATTGACAAAACACTACTAAACACATACACTCCATGGATGATTTGAATGAATCTCCTTCTTAAATAGTTATGAGGGTCTCGTCTTTCATATTCAGAGCTCTATATATCTTCCCAACAACAACTCTTTAATTTGATTTCATTTTGCAATTGAAAATTGGACTTGCTGATTCCAAAATATCATGGCTTCTTCCACTTCCAAGCTGCATCTTCTTGCCTCATTTCCTTCTTCCAAACCCATTTCCATCACCACCACTTCTACTGGTATTGCTATTTTTATTTCTTCTTCCATTTTATTTTGTTTTTGTTTCGGTGAATCAATTTGGTGAGCCCATGATGAGATCCCAGCCATTTAATTAGTTTGAATTAAAACGTACGGCAAAGAAATTTAGTCTTTTTTCAACTAAATTCAATTTAGTCTTTTTTCTTCTTAATTCTTATGCATTATGTTTCCTATTTTTCCTCCTTCTTATTTAACTAAAATGCATGTGAATGATTTTTGGTGAGTTTGAGCAACTTGATTAGAGTTATTAAAAATGACGGTAAACTTAACGATACTATATATTTTCGTTCCGATAATGCTATCTGTATACATATTTTGACATCGAAATAATTTTTTATTTAAAATAGAATAAATAATTTAATTAAATTTGGTTGGATAAAATAATTGTGCACGTAGAACTATTATTTTTTTATTTAATTTTTACGTTCATTTATAAGAAAAATTTTGTTACTCTTGTAATTATGAAATGGAAAAATAAAAAAATGTTGACGTTCTATTGTAATAGAACAAATTTTTTTGTGAGAAGATAAAAAGTTAGGGTTAAAAAGATTTTTAACATTATCTTATTTTATATTTGTTTAATTACGTATACAAGAACAGGTTAATTGGCAACATTTTCAAAGGTTTTCCTTTTTTTGTGTTTTTCCTATTGTTTTCTTATGTGGTCAAAGGTACCAAGTTATTTATTTATTTATTTATTTTTGGGGGTACGAGGTTTCGTGTGTATTTTGCTAAGGTTGTTGTTTTTTTTTTTTAAAAAAAAATAAATTCGGAGACATTCTTATATACTCTGTTGAGTAAGAATTTATATACTTTGACATGATTTAATGTTTTTTTTTTAAAAAAAAAATATACATAATTTCAGTGTATGTTATTGATATAGTTTTTTTTTCTATTCCTTAAAAATTTTCTATGTTATTTTAAAGAAATTTCCGTAGTAGTGTTCATACAACTTGGATTTTTTTTATTTGTTTAAAAAGAATAAATTTCAAATTTACACAAATGAACACGCTCTAAAAACTTATAAAAATGTTATCTCCTTACTTATCTCATTCACATAACTATTAACCAAAACGAGATACTTGGTAAATGATTTCGTTCTCTGTAGGACAAAATAAATAACAGCAAAACATTTTCATAATTTTTTTTGAAATGCATATATTGATAATTTTAAAATTATTTATTTATTTAAATAAAAAATCCCAAAAAATTTGTAAAAGGGAACTATCTAGTAATTTTTTTAATGTTTTATATTATTGCCTTATTTTTAAATTTTGACTAAATTAACAACCTCAGCTATATATGTGATTATTGTGATATATAAAATTTGGTTGTGTAGGTTCACATGCCGTCAAAGCTACATGGCATCACAAGAATGGGAAGAAATATCCAAAAGAAAAAACTTGCAATGAGAAGTCCTCATTATTATTATTATCATTGCAAAATAATCAGAAGCATCATTACACAATATGTGATAAAATAATTAAGAGAAAATATTTTATGACTAATGCAACCCCAACGGAATCGAATGAACCAGATGAATCTCATCAAGCTTATTTTCCAAAAAGCATTTGGATTTCTATCAAAGATGCCATGCATACCATCCAAAAGTTTAGTGTCTTCTATGCCTTGATTGGCCTGGTTAGTTCAATCCTTTATCTTTAGAATAAGGTTAAATTAAATTACACACCTAACTCCTATAGTTATAGTGAAATTATAAATTAAGTCTCTATATTTAAAAAATAAAAATTTTAGACGTATACTTATTTTATCAATTAAGTTTAATTAAATTATTTTTTTTACCATTTAAAAAAATTTGAAATTAAATCCCTAGAGCTAGTAAAATTTTATAATTAGGTTATTTCTGCTGTTAAAAAAAGTATTTGAGTTAACTAAATATTTCTTATCATATACTCAAATTCAAATGTTGACATTGCAATTTATATGATCTAATTTGAGAATATATTAAAAAAGTATTCAATTAATTCAAATACTTTTTAAGAATATATTACAATTGGTTGTAGAAATGCAATTAGAAAATTTTAAAAGATAGACTTAATTATAAACTTAAATCTGATATGATACAAGAATCTAATTAAAAAAAATACAAGACCAAATTTAATATTCAATGAAACTATATATAAAAAACCAACCATGTAATTTAACCTAAAATTTATGTTATCGAATTATTCCACTTTCAAAGATATACTCTTAGAATTAATTCCTATGAGGAGTTAATTAAATTCATTTAATTAATATGGTATTAAAACTTAAGTCATCCAAGAATCTAATTAATTTGAAGTCTTCTGTTTTATGCATGTGATAACAGTTATCGGGCATACTTTCTTCATCCCTCCTTGCGGTGGAAAGTTTATCAGATATTTCCCCAAAGTTTTTTATTTCCACCCTTCAGGTCAGGGACTTTGGATTATTGCTAATTTATTTTATATATACGTATGATTATTTTAAAAATTGTGATGTGTGCCTACCGTGAAAAAAAATAAAATATATATATATTTTGTTTAATTTATTTTTAATATATATTTTATATTTTAATATATATTCCATACTGATGATTAATTTAGTAATTGATTTTTTATATACACGCACGGTAAATGATATTATTCTTATCATTTTTCCATTTAGAACGACTACTCCCTTTAACCAATCAAACTAGTAGTCTGGTTTTAGCAATAATTAACAAGTTTAAAATAATAAAACAAAATAAAAAATTAAAAAAATTATGTATTTTATATATTTTATTCAATCTGAATTAATCTTTAGTGAAAATCTTTAACCTTTAAAATTCTAATAACATTACCAATTTGGTTTTCAAAAAAGGTACTAGAATCTCACATGAAGAGTAGAGAAAGAAAAGAGAGAAAGGAAAGAAAAGAGAGAAAGGGATCAGAAGAGAAAAAAAGAGAGTTTGAGAAAGTGAGTGTATTGAATCTAAACTAGATTGGCAAAGTTAGTCACAAGGTGTTTATCACAAAGTATTTATATTAACTAGAAGCACTAACTAAGTTGATTAACTAACCATCTTCTAATTAATCATTCTAACTCTGGATGTAACTAACTAATAGAAACATTATTATTTCCATCATTCACTCTATTTTCTTCCTCTTCTTCTTCATGTTCCTACTTTTGATAAGAGCCCAAAAATGTTGATCTTTCAGCTGAAACCACTTTCAGTTGCTGCCTTGCATGAAGAAAACTATCAGCAAAAAGAGCCTTAGATAGCACATCAGCTAGTTGGACATGCCCTAGGATGTGACTCACTCCCACCACTTTCCTTGTCACATAATCCCTCACAAAGTGTAAATTAGTTTTTAATTTCAAGTACCTAGAATCGGATTTGTTGCTAGCAATATTGCAGACAAATTATCAAAGTAAATCAATTTTACAACAGAGATCTCAATTCTAAGCTCATAGAACAAGTTCTTAATCCAAACCAATTATTCTACCAAATCTACCATTACCCTATACTTTGCCTCAGTGTTAGAGCGAGCTACAACTTCTTGTTTCTTTGATGACCAAGAAATCAAGTTTTTCCCATAAAAACACACATACCTCCTTACTTCCAATGGATTTTCTATCATTAGGGTCCCTTCCATCCCCAATCATAATCAATGTAAGCAACAATATTCAAGGAAGTATTTTTAAGAAAAAGCAATTCATGACCCATAGAGCCACTTATGTACCTTACGTAGCGTTTGGTTTTGAGTACTGGAACTGAGACTGAAGCACTAAGACTCAGTTTTATGTTTGGCAGATAGAGACTGAAACTAAAATTTCGATTTCAGTCCCTAAAATTTCAGTATTTTCAGTACCTCCAAATAGTGGAGACTGAGACTGAAACTTTAATAATTTTTTTTATTCAAATACCCTCATTCAATATTAAAGTTTCCAATATTAGCCTTTGTCCCTCCTCCATTGACTTAGTTTAATCTCTACCTCCCAATATCTATCTCTTAATAAATTTTAAACCAAACACAATAACAAATTTAATTTAGCCTTAGTCTTCCTGTCTTAGTCTCTTAATTTCAGTCTCTCAATTCCAGTCTCTCTTACAAACGCAGCCTTAGTATCCTTTTTACCAGCTTCAAATGAGACTCAAGATCAAGTGACTACAGAAATTGGGAGACCTTGCTCATAGCACAGGAAAGTTTTGGTCGAGTCACAGTCAAGTGCTGTAAACTCCCAACAATCGATTTGTACAATGAGGAATTCTCAAACACTGGACCCCCAAAACCAGAAATCTTAACCGAAGAAGGAAAAGGGGACTTGCAAGGGTTATAACCATCTATCTCAGCCTTTGCCAATAAATCTTACAGTATTAGTAAACTATTAGCCAATTTTGCTACTTGAATGCCCATAAAATAGTGAAGATCTCTCTCATATCCTTTAAAGCAAATTTTTTATTCAACCTGCTAATAACCTCAGTTGTAGCTAGATCAGAATTCCAAGTGATTATCACATCATCAACATAGACCGAAACAAATACAATTTAGTCACTTTTAAATCTAGTGAAGACAGAAACATCAGGCTTTATGATAAGATATTTATATTAATAACTAGAGAAGTAACTAGAAGCACTAACCAAGTTGGTTACCTAACCATCTTCTAACTAATCAATTCAACTCTCATTGTAACTAACTACCATAATAATAACTATCTCTTCAAAAACCTTAATAAATTCACAAAAATTTAATAATAAAAATAACAATTAATCTTGGTGTACACCTCTTTTTGGTTTACACCTCCATCCAAGTCCAAACGAACAGGTTTTTACTACTAGAACGAACATGTTTTTAAAAGTAAAGGAACATATTTTTAACCTGTTTGTGTCAACTATAAAATATGTTCGTTGTATATATAGATTTTTGTTCGTGTACGAATAGAATATTACTACTTGAATGAACAGGTTATTAAAAGCAAACGAACCGATTTTAAAAACGAACATGTTCGTGTCAACTATAAAAACATGTTCGTTGTATATATAAAAACCTGTTCGTTTGGGACTTGGATAGAGGCGTACACCAAAAAGAGGTGTACATGTAGCATTTTTGTAAAAATAACTAATTTTCTAATATAATGTTGCAAACTACCACATCAAAAATCTTAACTCCAAAACCATTTATATATATATATATAAATTTTTTTCGATCGTTTAACGTTCACCAAAAATTCCAAAAGAAGGGGGTGAAGGTTCCAAACGAAACAATACAAGGAACGAAAAACGACAATCATAAATAACAAGATGCTAGATCTTTAGGACTTTGCGGTTGCCAATCTTTCTTCCCATTCAAATTTCCACTGATTGTGTACCGTAATAAGCCTGCTTAATACCTCCTTTGTTGTTGAATCTTTATTGTTGAATATCTTCTCATTTTTAGTGTTTCAAATACACTAAATAACTACGAAGAAGCAAATCGTCCAGCTCCTCAAGTTTTTGCTAAACGCCTAAGTAGATATCCACAATTCGAAGCACTCCTAAGCATGTCTTGGCTACACCCATTTTGGCCTCCAATTCAAAATATTACACCAAACATTCAAATTTAAACAAAAATCCCCGAAAAAAAGAGAGAGATGGAAAACTGTCTCATCATGGCGATCACAACAAAACACATTTTGCATATTAGTCTTAGTATTCTACATCTCATAAGCTTATGTCTAGTATTATGCTTTCCAACATTACAAACCAAGACACCAGCTCCATTTTTCTCTACTATTTCTCTCTTTAGCATAACCCATCTTGCTAACTTAACCACTCTTTCATGTACAAAAAATCGCATTCCAAACTCAGAGTATCCCTCTAGCCAAACCATCAGATTCAACAAACTCCCAAGCAACCCTATCATGTTGGTACTATATACAATAATTAATATATCTACCATCGAATTAACCTCTTTTTGTTTCTACAATCCTCAAAAATCTAAATAGTTCTTCCTAGAAAATGTTTTCAACATCTACAGTTTTCCATAAACCCCTAATCTCCCTCACATTTCAGCACATAATTTCATTTCAGTTTAGGTTATATACCTGCACTCAACCTTCTTATAGCTAGATTCCTACCTTGGATATATATATATATGTATATATATATAATGTCAAATTATTTTTTATGTTTTTAAAAATTATCCAAAACTTATTTATCAGCTGTGTATTTAAGTAATATTTTTGTCTAACACAATAAATTTTCGAATACCATTTTAGTAGTTCCCCTGTTTGGAAAATTTCCTATTCCTTTCCTTGCTTCCTTGCTTATGTTCCATAAAAGGTATCTTTTCTTTTAAAAGTAACCACTGTATGTATTAATCTAGAGGATTATTTTCTGGCTTTATTGTTTCAGTTTATGACAGCTTACAGCTTCATGCAACTCTATCTTACCGGCGTGAATCATTTAGCCGATATTGAAATAGACAAGGTATATATGAAATTATTGAATAAAAACAAATATATACCCTGCAATCCTTCATATACGGGTTACAATTAATATTGGTGTATACATAAAACACACAAACACATCCTAATTAATCACTCCTTCAAGTGAGAAAAATTTATGTGTTTCAATGTGTTTATGTGTATACCTAGCAAAACCGTATAGGTTATACCAGTTATTATTTGGTTATGGTTTATTTGTTCTGATTCTAGATGTATCCCCCACATGTTATGTTGTAGATTAATAAACCATATCGTCCTTTGGCATCCTCAAAAATTTCTTATGGAGGTGGAGTTGCTATTGTTGTAGCATCCTTATTTATGGTATGACCATTTATATACGGTAGATATATTTACGTGATGATGTTAATTTTATGTGAAGTTATTTTTTTAATAATTATTAAATAATTTAATATATTATTTGACTATAAATTGTCTATGATTTTATAGTTTTAAATTATCAATTTCACATCGTTACCAAAAAAAATTATCAATTTTACATAAAATTAATTGTACATAACTTTTTTCATCTATATATATATATATAAATTTGTTGTTTTTAACAGTATATATAGTGTTATTCACTATCTTGCATTGGATTGATAAGAATACACTTCACATTTTAAAAGAAAAAAGAAAAAGGTAAAATGGGTGAAGAAAAAAATGACTATTATGATAACGCAAATAGTTAAACAATCTCACGTCTCACTTTCTAATCAATAATAATAAATGTATAAGAAAATAAATTAAATTTTTAAGCATAAGACCTTTTAAAAAAATTGTCATGCTTTAATTATTTCACTTTTTCTTTTAAAAAAACACGCAATGTACTCTCTTTATTTAATTGTTTAATTTAAGAGAGTTAACAAGGATCTCAAATCCTTTAATTTATCCCTTACTTTCTTTTGCAGAGCTTTGGAATTGGGTTGATGATAGGATCCAAGCCTTTGCTTTGGGGTCTCGTATTAATTTTTCTACTGATGACCGGTTATTCAGTTAATGTAAGTAGTTGACTTTAATTTTGATCCAAAATATATTTAAATTGTTTTAACTAATTTAATTTCTTCATATTATATAAGCATGCATCTTTTTAAAGTCTAGGTTTTGTGTGCAAGAATGTAAATTAAAGAGGAGAAGCTCTGAAATTAAAAATGTAAACATTACAAAAGAAATCTGGCTAATAGTCGCGACTTAATATATTCAATCGCCGCTAAATGGACAATGTTGATATTTTTGCAGCGGTTTATCGCATTTAGTGGCGGTTTTTTATAATCGCCGCGAAATTGATGTGTTTAGCGGCAATTGATGTAGGAACCGCCGCCGAATGAATAAATGGCAGGAATATAGCGGCGGTTAAGGTCAGAACCGCCGCAAAATGTATTTTTGTTTATTTAACATTTTTAAATTAGATTTTAATTTAATTAAAAATTATATTAAAAAAAATTTAAATGATAAAATAAAATTTCATATCATTCCAATCTAATTAATTAAAAAGTGATAATTTTAATTTTTACGGTTAATATAATATTTTAATAAATAATAGATATAATACAAACCACAATTTAATAAATCATTTTATAAAAATATCAATAATTTGATTTAAATCATTCAAAATAATTCACAACTTGTATATTATACAAACTTCTATATATATAATTAATAGAACTATATGTATCGAATGTTGGGTTAGCTTGGTGGAGTGTAATGAATGCATGTTGAAGGAGCTTGAACTACCCACTGGTCCTTGGTTCGAATCTCTTCCAAGAAATTTTCAGAATTAATTACAAAAAGAGGGGTATTCCTAGTGTGGTGCAAGAAATCAGCTTGTTTTCAACCAGTGTCATTTAACGGCGGTTCCGCAAAACGCACTGACACCGTATTTTGTGTTTCGCGGCCGTTATTCCAGCAGTTGTGAAAAAATGCCGCAAAACCGTTTTGCGGCGACTAAAAGTCGCGGCGAAGAAAAAACTGCCACTAAGCCCCATTTTTCTTTAAGTGAAATTAAACTAGACAAATTAAAACAAACGAGACTAATAAATAGAATTAAACAGAATCTCAACTTAGGAAAATTTTATTTTTTAAGGTTATTTATTCTTGGTTTGATCAACAAAGTCCTAATTAATAGACATTAAGAAAATGAAAAGGGGGTGTGAACATGTGAATTCAATTTAGTATTAGGCCAATTAACCACTTTAATTATCATTAATTAAGAGTATATAATTATGTAATAACTTAAAATTACCCTAAGTAATATTCCTAAGACAATTAAAAAAATCTACTTTATATACTCAAAACTCAACATTGCAATTAATCAAAACCTAATTCTAAGTTCACCAATTTATTTTTTTTTTTAAAAAAAAAGTAAAAGCAACTCAAAAGATCATAAATTAAAAATAATCAAAAGGGATTCATTCATTAAACTCAAATAAAACCGAAAATAACAAGTATCCATTACATAAAACCCAAGGAAAAAGATATTATGTCTAGTTTAAAAAAACTAAATTAGGCTTATGATCTAAAAAGAAGAGAAGCGAAGAAGAAATAAAATGCATGAAAGAGTAATAGACCGAATATATTTAAGGAAAAGAGAGTTTAAGTATTACCATGATTTATGTAAGGTTTTGAGAAGGAAGTGGAGACAAAGGACGAGATGGGTTCTTATATGGGCATGATGTGTCTTCAAGGGTACGATGGGATAAGGTTTGAGGCTTTTCTGGGGTTGTAAGAAGTATTAGGAGGTTTGATTAGGTACAAGAAGGTGTCATAGAGTTTTTCAGAGTATTAGAGGAGTATTGAAATTGAGTTGAAGCAGTACAAGAGGAGACTGCAGTGTGGGGTTCTTTTATATTTTGTTTCTTTTGATGGGTATTTATTTTCTGTCTAGTTATTAGCTACTCGTTTGTTGAACTATTTTAAATTGTTTGCACTTCTCCCCACATGGATTGAGAGCTTTAACCACTTTTAAAAAATATATCAAATGGACAAGTAGCTAGTTATGGCTGGCTAGACATCACTACAAGAAAGGCAGGACTTAGCGGCAGTTATCAAACTGCAGCCTATAACGACATTACTAAACGATTTTGCGGCGATTTTTCACAACTGCGGGAACAACGACTGCGAAACAAAAAATATGTTGGTTGTGTATTTTGCGGATGTTTAAGAACCATCACTAAATGTCGCCGATTGAAACAAGTTGGTTTTCATTAAACAGATTACAAATCAGCATTTCGGACTCCTGAACCGTGTTCCTCCATGGTGGAACAGGGGTGTTGTCGCACCACACTAGGAAGGTCCCTCTTTTGGTAATTAATTTTGAAAGTTCCTTGGGAACGAGATATTCGAATCAAGGACAAATGGGTAGTCTAAGCTAATTCAGCGTGCCTTACACTCCACCAAACCAACCCAACATTCAATACATATAGTGCTACTAATTATATATATAGAAATTTGTATAATATACAAATTGTCCATTATTTTGAATTATTTAAATTAAATTATTGATATTTTTATTAAGATAACTTATTAAATTGTGGTATATATTTTATCTATTATTTATAAAACAACAATATGTTGTTAACTGTAAAAATTGAAGTTATCATTTTTAATAAATTAGATCTAAGTGACGTGAAATGTTATTTTTATCATTTAAATCTATTTTAAACTAAATGGAAATCTAAGTTAAGAAAGTTAAATAAATAAAAATAGATTTTGTAGCGATTCTAACTTCGACTATCACTATACTCCTCTCATTTATTTGTTCCATATCGTTTTCTACATTAATCGCCGCTAATCTACAGCTCTATTTGTCAGATTTATTGTAGTGCATCTATTCTAGATATTGGCTCACACCTTTCAATGTTTTGGCATAAATTATATTTGTTTGGGATTAGTGATTAGTGCTACAAAAGAACACATCCGGCGGAATTTTTAATGGAATTCGTAGGTATTATAATTGCCGACGAATTACTGGTGAAATTTATTATTCTTTATAAATAATTTTAGGTATATATTTATTTTATTCGATCAAATTTAATTAAATTATTTATTATATATCAATTAAAAAATTATTTTATGTTAAATAGAAGCTTATTTTTATATTATTTTTTGTACTATTTGATATTGAAATAGTTTTTTATTTGACAAAAAAATAAACAATGTAATTACACATGATTGAATAAAATAAATGTATATCTAACATTATTTTTTTATATATATAATTGTTCATTATTTCTAAATATTTTCAGTTACCATTATTGAGATGGAAGAAATCAACCATGGCTACACTTGCGTCTAATGTACCAACTATTCTGGTAGCATATAATTTGGCACCATATTTTCACATGAAGGTATTGTCCTACAACACTAAACTCTTTTAATTTAGAGACATACTG
>JASCZI010030395.1:39726-57881 GCA_036250425.1 Stylosanthes scabra | reverse complement strand
TCATGGCAAACTCCTTTGTACTTTTCTTGAGTTCCCTGGCACCTAACTACATTGCTGGCACTTCACTATTAACAGTGCTTCTTGCAGCATTTTTTCTCTTCTCTGGGTACTTCATCTCAAAGGAGAGTCTACCAAAGTACTGGCTTTTCATGCATTTCTTTTCCATGTACAAGTATGCACTTGATGCATTACTCATCAATGAGTACTCTTGTTTGCTCACAAGGTGTTTCATATGGTACCAAGAGAATCAAGTTTGCATGGTGACTGGGGCTGATGTCTTGCACAGGAGGGGACTCCAACAAACTCAACGATGGACCAATGTTTACTTCTTGATCGCCTTCTTTGTTTTTTACCGTCTGCTTTGCTTCTTGGTTTTGATTAGAAGGGTTTCAAGCTCCAAAACTTGAACAAATTGTGAAACACTCAAATTAAATTGCTTATGTTGGCTAATTAATGACAGTACTGTGAACTTGTGATTGCAATTGAAGTTGAAGACATGATCAATGGCTCAAATGGAAATGTTAATCCTATATATATATATTATATGATGTTGTATGAATTTGCTTTTGTTTTTTGTTTTCCAAGTATATAACACTTGATTTGAATATGATGATGAATTCGAAGTTGACTACTCTTGGTTCCACTCATCACTCATCAGCTAGCTAGCAACTTATTTATTAGTTACTTGTACATGCACATTACTTGTTGTTTCCTTCCCTTGGAAACGGATAATCTGAATGTGACTTGTCATATTCTAGGAACCATGATAGGTATGCTGAATGCAGCAAGTAGTTATTAGTTTTACAATATACAAGCATAAGAAAACAAATTTATTAAGTATAGATCTAAATCATTATTAGGAACAACCAACATTATGAAAATATCTTCTTGTCTTGTGATTTCTAACATGAAAAAGAAAAAAAATAGACCGAAATTGATTGGCATTATAATGAGAGACATGAGGGGGATCAATAATTCAGTATTTAAAATGGATGACTACTGTATATCTTTCGTTCTTGTGTGAGCTGGGCCACCTTTGATGGGTGAAAGAGCATATATTATATTTTATATAGCTAGCTAGATTAATATCTCTTCCCTTGGCCTATTATTAAATTTGTTCGATTTGTTTAACTTTGTTAGGTGTCACGGGTGTCTCTTACTCTTCTTACCTTTGGTGCAAACTGCAAAGAGAGGAAGTAGAATCCAAAAGTGTCCTTGTCATTATCAAGATTTTGTCCCTTGGCTAAATTGATTGCAGTTATTCTTTTGTCTGCTCTGCACCATAGTAGTATACTATTTTGCTTTGGGTTCACGGGTTACTAAATTGCTGTGTCCCGTGAACATAGTTTAACAACTCATATCTTTTCCACGCATCACTGTAAACATCATTATTGGAATCTTGGCTTATACAATAATAAAAGTATATGAATATGAATTATCTCTATCTATAAATATTACATTAAGGCGATTTAATCAAATTTGACCCTTACATCACACAATCCACGAAATAGTATTTGCTTTGTTCTTTTCACAAATATAATGTGCTTCCTACTGTGTTTTCAAGTGATGATGAACTACAAACGCTATCATTTCTTCAAAGGTGCTATAATGTATAGTGGTAGAATACACCTAATAGTAATAATAACAAACAAAATATTCCTCTTAGCCATTTACGGAATCTTATAATCTTGATATATATTCATAAAAAGGATTATGAAGTTGTTTGGTAAGTGCATAAGCGGCACAATGAAGTTATTTGGTAGTCCATGCCAACATGGTTTTTTCGGCTATAAAACCAAACCAAACCCAAGAGAGACTGAAAAACGAAAATCCATTTGTGTTAGTTTGAGGAACATTCATCTAAAAATTTACAATTGGCCAACCTACATGAATAACATGTAACATTTGTTGCTAATTTGTGAAGCCCAAATGAGCTTGATAGCTAGCTAGATCAAAAGAAATAAGAATGAATCAATGAAATGTTTAAGGAGGTGAATTGTGTTAAAAAAAGAATCAAATCCTCTCCTTGGAATCAATATAAGGAATTATAAGTGTAGAATGTTGCTATGATGGAAGTTATGCAAATGAAGAGGGAAGGAAGAAGAGTTATATTTAGGAGCCTGCTGACACCTACATAGCCAGCCAGCGTGATGGTTGCATCAGCTATCACTCTTGCGATTGTGCCAGCCTCTGTTGAAAGGAGTCCTCCGTTGTAGGTTCCTCTTGAAAGCCTCGATGACATCACTCTTGAAAGGAGCGACAAGTTGACCCCTAATGACAAGTATGACATATCCACATCATTGCCATTGTATAAAATTCTCATCAAGAAACTAATAATTGCCAATTTAATTAAGCATCGCATCTTAAAAATATATGTCTACGTCTTACCTTCAAGTACCTCAGCAGAAACAAACATCAGTAGACCTGAACAGATGTATTGTGGCTCAGAGTATGGAAAAATCAAGTTAAAGCTGCAGATTATGCCTATGAAAACCATAATTTCTGATGCCAACAGGATTTGCCTACAAACAGGTCAATAAAATGATGTTACGAATTCAGATATACATATGCAAATTCTAATGTTTTTAGTTATTACTGGAAAAACACAGGGAAACTGAAAATCTTAAATCTCTTTGAACTTTTCTATTCCTTTCTATTAAGAATGAAAAAAGGGAAATGTCTTCTTATCTTGCATCTTTCTACAAATTCCAAGACATGCAAGGCATAAATTATGTCAACGAGTGATAACCAAATATACCTGTCCTCAAACATATTGCTTATGTAGTTTCCAACAACAATGTTTACAGGAAGAACTGTCAGGCCGAGGCACGCAAGAAAAATGGCGACTGTGCTTGTTGACCAGCCGAAATAGTATGTTGTGATGACACTAGATTCTGAAAGCAAAATCTCCATTGCATATTTGAGCATGAAATATATCAATAGCTGAACCTGAATAATCACATAACATTTTTCAGATAGAATATCTATGGCAAACTTCAAAAGTGGATAAGGTCAAAGCCATATAATTCACAAGTTTTGATACAGTACTAACGACTACAAGGTCAAAAGCAAAGTTGGCAAAGCATTCTATGAGGCAACCTCATTGATAAGTTTGTACTGATAATTAAATAGCAGAGCCTCATGGCTCATGTAGTAAGTTAGTAGTTGATCACAAACCTTGACAGAAGGGGTAAGGAGTCTGTATGCTGATCCAATTGAATTAGCCGGTTTACGCGATTCCTGTGGAGCTTCTTCACTTGCATCACAATCCTCTAGAGCTTCTTCATCCGCCTTATTTTCTGAACTAACCAGCAATGGTTGTTTTTGGCCTTTTTCAAGTGCACTGCTTTCTGCTTGTGAAGGACAATTGTGTCATTTTCCATTATTTACGTGAAGGTTAACAGAATGAACAAACTCATTATACAAACTAAACCCACGAGTGTCTTTCTGTGATATTCCCAATTCACTAAGATATAACATTTCAGAGATTCTGACTTAAGGCCTCCGTACATTTTAAGGGTAACTTGCTTGCATCCTTTATTTGACATGTTCAGTAGTTGTGGTGTGTAATGCAAAGCAAAAAGATAACAGAAAATAATGAGCAGAGAGATGAATTGAGTACCGGCATTGGATTTATGAGGTTTATCATTGTCTTCAATATCATGAGAAGGTTCCTTAAAACTGAAGGACAACCATATGAGATACATGAGCCAGGCAGCAGTCATGACCCAGCCGGGCAAGGTATCTTGGTTAAATGTGATCTTGTAGATCTTAAAATTTATTTGCAGTAAACCAGCCAATGCAGGACCACAGGCAATTCCAAGAGCACTGGCACTAACAAAACCTGCCGATGCTTGCAAACGAATTTTTAAAGGCACGCAGTCACTGATGTAACGCCTGTTGACAGCTCTGGCAGAACCTAAGCTGCAATTTGAATCATTATTATGTATTAAATATGCTCATGAATAATGAATGAATGATGCATCTATGAACTTACCCACAGCATAGACGACCAAGTAAGAGAATCCATATTGAATTAAGATCATATGCCAATGCATAGAGAGCGTTTCCGAGAAAAAGAGTGATACTACTGAATACAAGTGGTCTGAAGTAGGACTTATTTGACCACGCACTAAAATAGACGGAAGAAAACACCTGCGCAACAGCCATTGATCCAATCACAATACCGCAAACTGTTGGTGCAGCCCCAAGACTTTCAGAGTAATCATCTGCCGTAGGGACGATGATATACGTGTTCACCATATACAAAAATGTATTAGCCAAGTTCAGAATAAGAGACATAAAATGGTACTTTTGATCATCGATAGGCTCATCAGTATGTGCAGGAAGCTCCTCTTGCATAATGAGTGCATGTTGGCCCAGAAAGTTAAGAAAGTTAGTCGAGTTGCTTAACCTGTCAACAGCTGCTCTTATTGAATCAATCACAGGATCCTGCATATATATAAATAATACTCAGCTGCTTATGTTTGCTTAATAAGAATATTGCAGAATTATAGTACGGAATTATTGAAACCTGAAGGGGAAGAGTAGGCTGATCATAAATTGATAAGTAGCTGCCGTGACGGTCTTGAAGATCATGGAGATTGCGAGATAAGGCTCCCACAACAGCTCCAAATCCCTGCAGTGCAAGTTGTACATGTATACTATTATCCCTGGCTGGTGGAAAGTGGAAACAATATAATGAACAAGAATAAAGCATTACCACATGCTTGAAAACTTGCTGCAGCTGGGAGTAAGGATGATTAGCACGAGTTTTGACATAGTAATCGGTGAATCGATAGCCAAAGCGTTTATCAAACTTCTTCAATATCTTGCGCAGACCAATAGCATTGATCTCTACAAAAGAGAAAAGCTTCAATAAATCTAGCCCCACTGCTCTATATTGTTCTCGAAGGTGGGCTATTTTTTGTAATTCAGGCTCAGGCAGAACAGCATCCTGCTCCTCTCCAAGCTTTGCTATCCTGCTTGCCAAAACTCCTTGCTGTTCCAAAAGGAAAAGGACAATCTTCTCAATCTGCACGCAACATTGTAATAAGTAATAACAAAACAAGAGTTAACCGGGATCTAAATTTGAAACTATATCAGCTAATAATGAGATAGCTTAGATAGAAGAGTACCTGATTATCCAGCATTCTTGAGAAATCCTTTAGTACATGCCGTCTATCTAGTGTTCCCATTTCTATTTGTTGAGCATACTGCTTTACTCGTTTCTTCATTAGTTTGTAGTTTATGTAGTATCTAAAGCAAATTAAAATCATTAGCATGCATGCATGTAAAATGTAAATGCTGAATTCAGATAGACGTACCCTTGCCATTCTTCAAGTTGTCTTTCTTTCAACCTTTTCCCAAAGGCAACCATCTCTCTCTCTGCAATAATTCCCAATTTATAAGTTATTACTTAGTAGCCGCTCAATTCAGAAATAAAGGTATTTTCATGAGACGGAGATTCCAAATGTGTGTGTGAATCTAAAGGCAATGAAGAAATTGTTATCTAGTATCTACTGTATGTGTAGGCAGGCAATAACAAGAGGGCCCATGCATTCAGCCCGAGAAGAAAATAAATGAAGGCACCGATCGATGGAAATAAATTAAAGCGAATCTGCGGAACGAGGAGAATGCAAACATACATATATGATAAGCAGGTAGTTGAAGAAGGAGGGTTACCTGGTGGCAATTAATTAAATGGATCAAGAAATATGCATGCGATGCGACGATGGAAGAATTGTATATATGTGGAGCAATTTGGTTGGGAGAATTGAAGGAGGAAGAAGGAGAAGATAGAGCTGATGATGAGTTTGTCGGAAAGAAACGAAACTAGTGCTACGTGCTCTTCCTTCTTCTATTTACGTGCCTCACTCACTTCTCTCTAATTATTCCATTTTCCTATATATAGACTTTTTTTATATTTTTGAACCCACAACTTCTCACAACCACTTCTATTACTACTTCTTATTTATTTATTTATATATTTTAAACAATCAAATATCAAAACTATTTGAAAACATGTACTACTTTCCACCATCTCATAACTCATACGTGCGTACACTGTATAGTTATGACGATATTTGATGGAACAATCCTTTTCTTTCTTATCTTAGCTTGTTCATATTATATTTTGTCATGAATCCTATAATCCTTTATGGAGATAGCAGAGTGATAGATTTAGACAAGTCATCCATGGGGAAATGAATATGAAGCAGGCAAGAGATTCTAGATTTCTAGAGGACGGAACACGTCACCATGCATATCCACATGATGATGATATTGCTCAACCTAGCCCTCCCACCAAATCATTATTAGTATTATTATAGTTAAAACCTTACTGCAATCAATCCATAGTTGATCGGGAGAACAAACCAACGTTGCTTCTTGCTTCAACGGCATATGTATCAGTTTATCTCAGATATAACTATCCTCACTAGATCTTAGTCCGTCAGATTCCCCGTGAAATTTAACACCATCCACCACCACCGCCAATTGCAATAATGCATTCTTATATTAACCAAGAAAAACAAACTTGCAACTTGAAACCATTTCTTTCATGGCCCACCCTACCGCCACCAAAACTTATGCATGCCTACATAACTACTCAATTACACTTTTATATACGTATAAATACATGTGAAATTTAGAGTGCATTGTTAAAATTAAAGTCACGCTTTTTTTTTTTATATATTTTGATAATATTTTTTATTATTTTTAAATTCAAAAGTATTGTTACATAATTAGTTTGTTAATTGCCGGCTGCAATTCAATTTTATTATTAGCCCAAAATAATTTTGTCCATATCAATGTATACTTACCTATCTTTTTTGGAGTCCTGGTAAATTACACTGTTTGTATGCTTTAAGAATGTGATGCAAATAATCAAATGATATTTACTGCAACATCCAAATTCTCAAGGATAAGTTATTAACAATGAAGAATAACAAGCCTTAACGAACGAAAACTAAAGCACAGGAATTAAAGCATGGTTTTAAATTGATGCATTCACATAAACATAATAAAAAGACTCTAAATTAACAGTCTTCTCCAAGAATCTAAGATATACAATTAAATTAAATTTTGACAAAAAAATCTTATTCACGTGACAAAAATAATATTAATGAGTATCCAATAATGAACCAAATCATCTACAAAGTAAACCTCAGACTCCTCATATAAAAACTATTGATAGATTAATATTCCCAATTCTTCAACTCCATACCATCAGGAGCACTTCCCTCTACTTTCTTGGATCCCACTTCTTTCCAGTTTGTGGACAGTACAGTTCCGTTAGACTCCACCTGCAACATACTTTCATTATATTTGAAAAAAAGAAGAAGGAAACAAGAAGAAGAGCTTGCACATTAACTAGGATAAAATACTTACAAATGATTTGCTCATTGCTCTTCTGGTGTCCTCGTCTGCATCTTGATATATCTGGCGGAAGAATTTGTTCAGCGCTGCGTCACCGTCAAGCTTTTCTTCTTTTTCCTGAAATTGAGAACATTAGGACCAAAAAATGCAATAGAATTCAAAGAATTAAAAAATTTTACACAACTAGTCTAAACTAACCTCTTTCTTAACTTGAGCTTCCAGCTTATCCCAATCTACTCTTTTTGGTTTAGAGGACGGGTAAGAAGGCCTTTGAATGTCAGTAACTACAGAATTTGTGGTATAGTACAATCCACATCAGAGAGTAAACCATGCAAGTACTAATAAGGACCATAATTCAAGTGCCAACATGCATAACTCATTTTAAATAACAACAGAATCCAGGGTAGACTCTGTACTCATAGCAACATGCATAACACTGCCGACTAAGTTTAACTTTTTCAGAATTAGAGTATTTAAGGCAGCCAATAAGTAAATTAAAGAGGTTATCATATCAATCAAGTACTGAAAAACAATGGGAATAGACAATAAAACATGTAATTAACACTAATCAAACAGTGAGCACATGAAATTTTCAGAAGTCACCGAATGTAAAGGATCATGGGAAACATGATATGAAAACTCCATCAGAATTGAGGTTACCTGATGAAACAATAGCCCTCTGTGGAACTGTTGCACCTCCTCGGAATTCAAGAGCTGTCCAGTGGATATGTTCTACTTTTGCAAGGCGGATCTCCATCTTGGTAGACAAAACTTCATATCGGCATTTGGCAGGTACGATCTGATTAAAGTAAACCAAAGATTTCACTCACACACATGATAGAAAATTCAAATAAAAGAGGTTCAGGTCAAATTTATTAGTTACACCAACTAACAAGGACGCTCTGTTTCACACCTTTCCAAATAAGCGAGGTTGAAGAGAATATGCATCCTCACCGGGTACCTCGATGCTAACACTTAACTATAAACAAAATAAATAAACAAGTTTAGATTGTGATTTGTTAACTTGTTTGCCAATATATCTGCAGCTGTAACGAAGTAACACAAAATGCAATGACAAAATTCTTCAATAACTAATTTAGCCCTTACTATTTGTTCACCAAAGTCAACAGTCACGCTGTCCTGTGGAATGCCCTTTGCAAAAATGGTAACAACCACCTCATCAGGTTTTTGGTAGAATTCATGCCTGCATTAATATTATATTATATTTCAAAATTCACCATTATGGTATTAAGTGGAGTTTTCCAAATGCAAATATAGTATGGTATTATGGAACATTAACCATGGCAAATGGCGCATGAAACAAAAAAGGTTCCACCAACCTGTATTTAGGTCTAGCAACTGTTACTGTCATCTGCTCTGCAACACCATTCTCTTGCCTAAGTTCTTTAGCGGAAACAGCCCGTGTTATCATGGTGTGCTTTTCTGGTATTATGGGTGTGATGACATGAGATTCTTCTGTTCAACATGATAGGTCCACCAAACACGTGTCAGTTTCATAAGACGAAACATTTAAAGAAGTAAGAAAACATTAAATAAAGAAGAAGAAGAATGTTTACCAGCAATGAGGTCATGACATTGTTTGAGCAAATTAGTGAATTTTGAATCTCGTGGGGCCAATGAAGCACCCGTCTGTAGGGCTGCCTTAGCTAACTGATATTCCTCAAGCTTCATGCATGCAGTACTGCAACCAAAAATGTTTGATGAGATCGAATGTATTTTGATAACATTGATGACATTCTACAAACTCACCCTTTTCGCAAATATGCTTTTGGGAGAGAAGGATTCAACTCAATTGCCTTGTTTGCATCAGCAACAGCCTCTGTAGACAAAAGAGACATACATGGATCAACAAGCAAGGTAAAGATGGAAAATAAAGCAGCAAAAGGCATGAGAAGAAAGAGGGAACACCAGTGAGGTTGTTGAGTTTGATGTTGGCTTGGGCACGATCGGCATAGTAATGACCGTTGTTAGGTTGAACAGCAATGGCCTTATTGAGAAGGTCCATAGCTAGTTCATAGTCTTCATCGACGAATGCCTCTTTTGCCCTCGCTTCAAGATCAGAAGCCATGGGGGGAGAGAGAGAATCAAAGAGATTGACCTGAGAAGGAGAGAGATTCAATAATTAGGACGATATATATAGAGAGAGGGAGGGAGGGAGAGAGCGACTGAGTGTGGAACAAGAAGCTTCCATCCATCATCATCATATTTTAGGAAACTACCAATTATATGTAAATTAATTTAATTTAAATTCAAGAGTTAGGTTTTTAGGAAACTAGAAAGAAGTGGTGCACATTGACTAGTGATTTTGGTGTGGAATGTGGACTGAAAAGATGTTACTAACAAATCTCACCTCTAATTGCTACCAACTTTCCTGTTTCACACCCTCATACTCCTTATTATCCGCTTTTTTATTTTATTTTTCTACCATGCTGGAATGGATCTCTCATAAATTTATCATTCTACATAAATTGATCTTCATGAATTATTAAAATATTATTTCTCTGAATTCTCTCCCTTGGGCCTACACTATGTAAAGTTCTTCTTTCCGTATCCATTCTTATATTTTCTTCTAAACGATTTCTCTCTCTCTATATATATATATAGTAAAAGTTTGATATCCGAGCCATTATTTTTTTAAGTTCTTCCTTATATTTATGAATTTATATTGGATTAAATATATAATATTAAATATTATAAATATATAATTACAAATATTATTTATATAAAATTATAAATAATAAAATATTAAACTAAATATAATAATATTGAGTAATGGCTATCTATCATTAGTAATTTTTTTCTATATTTATTTTTTAGACAAATACTCCAATGAAAATGTAAAAATCATCTTTATATAAAGATTTAGTCTAGTAGATCACATTTTAAAGTAAATTACAATGCTTTCAAAAGAATAATGTTTTTTTATACAGAATGAACTTTTGAGAATGTGAAATACTCGAACATGCTAAGACAGAAAGTTAGAGATTTATGTCAGAGGTAGGTAGCGCATCAACGAGTAGTCGCCAAATAAGGATTTGAGAGTCTCCATGGATGCAACAATTGAGTAGGGTTTAGAAGACGTACCTAAGGGGAGAGCTAATCTCCTATTTATATATTCGTTGTGATCCATATTATTTAGGGAATAAATCTGTACAAGATCGATTTAGATATGATCTTATTTTGTGTAAATTTGATAGATAAGATTGTAGGCCGTTTCTAGATCCAAAAGGGATTTGGTCATTATGAAAAAGTTAAATGAGGTATATCCGTAATGAATTTAGGCCGTTTGGACCTAATATCCGAAAAACTTTTAAAAGGGTAACGTTTTTATAACATAATTATATAATAAAATCTATCAATTCAATTTATCATTTAATAGTTAAAATTAAATTTTTTTATATAAAGACAATTTTAAAATCTTTATGATAATATCCACCTTCCTGTTATTTATTTATTTTTTTCATATTAACATGCTTTTTAAAGTTTATAGTAATTTATTATTATTTTGAATAATATGTTTCTATTATTTTGGATAATCAAATTTTTACTATCGTCTTTATATGCTGTGTTATTTTTTGACTATCGAATTCTACTCTACCCTTATTATTGGAACACAGACAGACAGAAAACATATGTTCTACTTTGAGATACTTTTAAACTTACTAAACAAGATCTATGGCATGATCATATCATATCAATGTTAGAGAAAATGCTCCAAGTGGTGCTGGAAAGGCTCCAGTGATGAGAAAGAATGGATGAAATGGTATTGCCATTGCCGCTTTGCAACAATCCTCACACTCTCGATCAGCTCCTTCCAGAATCTCCACCAACTGTTCCGGTGTTATCACAAGCTTCACCTTCCAAAACCTGCTGCTAATGCTACCACCTTTCTTGGTGCTGAAGCCATTATTACTACCACTTCTATAGAATGTTTCCATGATGGAGGACCTCTTGAGTCTTGACTCTTGAGCACGCGATGGTAGAAACGCTCTGAGATCGAATGTGGCCTTGTCTGACAAGTGACAACAACATTATTGTCACATAAAGGAATATCATGGTTGGTGAGTGGAAGCAAGTAGTAAGATTGGGCTGGAACTAACTCATCATCAAATTGGCTAAGTGGCTTCCAAAAGAGATCATGGATTGCCCTGGGAACTCCATGGTGATGAAACTCACTGTCACAGGGCCATGGAAATTCCACCATTTGATGTTGTTACTTTGATCAATCCCTCAGGCTCTGCCATTCCCCCAAATAAGCAGTGATATTTGTGTTTTTTTTTTTTTTTTTGGTCCCACCAGGCTCAGCCCAAGAGAAACAAAGTAAAAGTGCTTAGTGCTAGTATTTGGTCCAGTACGTTGGCCTTTTCCTTTTTCTCGAAATTTGCCCTTCAATTCCATGTAGATAGAATCATGCATGCTCTACATGTATGTTGGCTAAGCAGAGAAGATTATTGTTTGTCTCATCTCCTTGTCACTTACTGATTGCTCTCTTTTCTTCACTATGCTATCTCCGCCTTGTTCTTTCTCATTGTCTTTAAGCCTTAGACAATCAGCAGAATTATGATGATTCTGGATGAAAGGCAATAATGTATATTTATGCATCCATTTCCATTGTCTCCCTGACCATCTATCTTTCCAACCATGATCACATTGAAAGATTATGATAATACCAAATATAATGAGATTGAATTCTGGATGTATGTTATTTCATGTGTGGTGCTTGTGATCCTTGCAGGTGTCACATCAGGCCTAGCACTTGGATTGCTATCATTCAGCCAAGTTGATCTTGAGGTTCTCATTAAGGCTGGCCGTCCTAAAGACAAAAAGAATGCAGAAAGGATACTGCCTATTGTAAAGAATGGACATTTTGTGCTGTGTTCCCTCCTTTTAGGTAAATCACTGGCCATGGAGGTATGCTTACTAGTTACTTCTAATCTAATATTGTTAAAAGAATAATAGGCCTCTCAAGTCTGAACAATAATTATGATACAAGATGAATGTTTTTTTAAGGCACTGCCAATCTTCATGGATTCAATCATGCCGCCCTGGCTTACTATTCCTATATCAACTCCCCTGGTCACATTATTTGCAGAGGTGAGTTTCTTTCTCGGACAAATGAACTTAATGATAAACTGGAATACTACTTTTTTTATTTTTTATTAACCTATCCCAGAATTTGCATGCTAGATTGTGCCTCAAGCTGTATATTCTCGTTATGGACTCACCTTAGGAGCACAAATGGCACCCTTTGTTCAACTACTTCTTCTCATCTTCTTCCCTATATCCTATCCTGCTAGTAAGGTAAAAAACAGAAAGAAGATTTGTCTCTATTTGGAGAATATTATTTGATACTATCCTCTGAATATCTTGCTATTGGAGCAGATCCTGGATTGGGCTCTAGGGAAAGAGCATTCAGTCCTGCTGAGAAGATCTGAGTTAAAAACATTTGTGGACTTGCATGCAAACATGGTTTGTCTCCTATGTTCTCTTTGTATCAAACACCAATAATGCTTTCTTTTTCTGAATTTAAAGCATAAGTGCAAAGCAGGCAGGAAAAGGTGGAGACTTGTCTCGTCATGAAGCCTCTATAATCACAGGTGCCATGGATTTGACTGATAAGACAGCCAAAGATGCAATGACACCAATATCTGAAACTTTTTCTCTTGATATAAATTCCAAATTGGACATGTAATGTGTTAAAAACTCAGATTAGTGACATTTAATTTATTTCCCCATCTGTCAATACCTAAATACAGTTCACATATTTAATTTGTCAACTCATCAGGAATACAATGACACTGATTATGAACAAAGGTCACAGTCGCATACCTCTATACTCCGGACACCCAAGTAATATCATTGGCCTCATCTTGGTAAGCAACATAACAAATTTCTACATCTTGACATTAATCATTTCTTGTTCATGTATGTTGTTCTGTACTCTACTCACAGGTTAAGAACTTAATGTTGTGTCGCCCAGAAGATGAAACCCCAATCAAGAATTTGATTATCAGAAAAATTCCCAGGTATGAGAATCATGATATCTTGTCATCAAACACAGAGATCCTCTGAACTTAGGTAATGGATCTCTTTGTAAAGAGGCAGTTTACAAAGAAGATATTGCCATAATAGTTTATAAAACTCTCCAAGGAGCTTAGTGTATACATTTGCAAATACCTGTCCTAACCTGAAAGAGTTGGGCTTAATTTACCTTATAATTAAAAAAAGCTAGAGATTTTGTAGCTACATGATACTGTGCTTCAACTAAGAAGATAGTTATGTAGCAGGGTTTATGAAAATTGGCCACTATACGAGATACTGAACCAATTCCAAAAGGGTCACAGCCATATGGCCGTTGTCTTGAAATGTGACAATGACACACAGAACAAGGATGCTGCCGGCGAGCCTACATTTCTCAACACATTTATTGATAAAATATCTAATGCAGCACAAAATACTAAAGGTAATCCTAAGGCATTGCAAAAAGATTCAAGCTAGCATGAGAAGAAAAAAGTGGTTTATATTTTTCAATGTGGTTACTGCAGAGCCTGATTCTTCGTTTGATCTGGAAAAGAGTCACAGAGTTTCTATCTATGAGTCGAGCGACAAAGAATTTAATAGTCCAACTCCAGCATTTCAGAAGGTGATGATGGATACAGGCAATGAACATTCCAAAAAGTGGGAGCAAGAGATGTCACAAGAAGAAATAGAAGCTCTTGGTACTGTTTTGGATGAGGAAGTGATTGGAATCATCACAATGGAGGATGTTATGGAGGAACTGTTGCAGGTACTGTCTTGTTTATCCTTTGATAGCTTTACATTATTATTGTTTATCTGGAATAATGTAATGCAATCAAACAAATAAAGATAAGATAATCTTGTGAGCTAAATAAGCAACAATAATCCTTTGATAGCTGATTACTTTCCTTGTTTTTCCTTTATAAGGGAGACATACTGGATGAAACTGACGAATATGTTCATGTTCAAAAGAAGTGAGTTGCATCTACATATTAACTTAACTTACACTTGTTGCAAATGTCACACTTAATGAAATGATGATAACAAATTTCATTCTCCACTTGCTCTGATTCAGCATCAGGATTAACTTGCTCACTTCACGAAGATCTTCCAGGAAAGGATCAGAGTCAAGTATTCATTGAACAACTTGAGGGTGATATTTACGTTTGCTAGACTTCTTTTTGCTTTACAACACCCAAGTTCTGCATTTCTGATAAAATTAACAATAAAAACTTATTCAGGTCACACCATCCTACTCAACAAAAACAAAGTTGATGTCATTCAAGTCTTGGCTCACAATTAATTACTGTAGTTCAAATGAAATATCTTTAGAAAGTCCAAGCTTTTTCCACCAAATTAAGTAAGGAAATATCTCACGCAATAAATAAAGCCAGCCCCATGAGGCCATGACCATGCATATATGGATAAGATATATGTAATATCAAATATGTGCACACACGTAGCCTCGTAGTCGTAATCATTAAGGAAAAAGATTAAAATGAAAGGAAATTCTGATTTGTGCCTAAAATCTAATTAAGCTCCATATATGCCAACAAATTAATTAAGAGTCTATGACTCTATGACTATGGTAAATAGTAGTAATACATTTAACCTAGACGACGAAATATATTTATTTTTAGGTATATGGGTACAGTGGTCTTGCTATTATTGCTAATAGTTTACGAAGTCAGTCAACCAATTAATGCAAGTGTCCGTCGAGATCTGATTACCACATTAAACAAACATATTGATTATTATTCACGGGGAATTAAAATAAGACAGATCCCGTCTAATAATTAGACCCTTGTCATTGTTTATCAATGAACAAGACTTAACAACAAGATCAATAAAGTTCAAAGCCATATGGTGATATATATATAATTCAATTGGACCAATCTTTAGATCAGTCATCAGATTGCTTGCTTGTATTTTGTATATGTAGCAAATCAATATAGTAATATACTCAGAGGCAGAGCACGCTGCACGCCTTTTCCACTTTATAGCATGTGCTTGTTCCTTGTTTTGTTTTAAATAAACCATCTATATCATATCATACAACTTGCACCTAATTTAAACACCAACATACGGTAATTTGATGAAGCTGGTGTTATTTTATGCATTTTTTAACCGAGAATATTGTAATAATGCAATAAAATTAATTTGAAAGTTGACTGATTCGAGATTTAAGTTTAACATCTATCAAAAAGAGTTTGGATTCCACTTGGAAATCTGTGTCTTTTTTTCCATTATTTTAAAGAACAAAAGAAACTTGTTGAAAATGGTAAAAGCAAGGTGCGAGATTAATTTGAACATCTTGCATAATGTATATACTTCAATTTGATGTTGAAGATACTTCTTGCAATCATATATAATAATATGACACATTAACCATCATCACTTTCCTTCCATAAACAACATAACATAACATCGAAAAAGAAATAACAGCATCTAGCTAGCAAATTGAAATTAAAAGGAATGGGATCAGAAGATAACGCAGGCATTGGGATTCTCCTCCATGCTTGTGTAATAATAATGTGGCTGTCTCATTTGATGATGATAAGCTTCAATGGGTTCACAGAGTACAATAGAAGCTGCAACATTATTATCAGGATTATTCTTCTTTGACTCTGCTGGTTTCTTCTTCTCTTCTTTGGCCGGTCCAACAGAGAGTATTTCAGTGTGACACAACTTCCTCAGCTTCCCAACTACTTCCACAGCATCCATGTCCCCAGTCAATGTCAACTTGTGATCATTCATGTCCACTGACACTGACTCGATCCCTGCAATTTTTATATATTTATAGCATCTACTTTACCTAATTAAATTCATTAATAATAAGCTTCACTTTCGCGAAAAAATTATGTACCTGGAATATTAGAGACTATCTTCATGGCTTTTTTCTTGCATTTGCTGTCATGTAGTGCTTCCACCCTTAGTATTACTTTCTGTCTCCAATGAAGCAAGCAATGCAAAATCAAACATTTATATATTAGTTAGTTAGGCTACTAATAATTAAACACTTCATTCATTCTAATAAGTTCTAATTAAACTCCCTCTAACTCTAAGCATGAAAATACCATACAAAGAAAAGAAAGAAAAATAAAGGGTAATGATGAATCATAAAAAGGTAGGTCTCACATACATTCATATTTATAGGATGTTAATTGGCGAAGTTGTTTTGGTAATAAGCTAAGGAAAAGGATTATGAGGATAGAGAGAAATTAAAGATGCCGGGTTTGTTTGAAGGGTGAAGTGAGAATGTAATGAAGTGGCTATATATAAATATTGGCATAGCTGGTGTAGTGATGGTTAGTGAAGCTAAGTTCTAATAAGGTTTATTTATGTATAAATAATAACTAGTGAGAGAGAGAGTGGAGGTCAAGTAAGTCAAGAAATAAATTATAGTTTATGAATATGATCAGCAGTTGAGCAAGTTATTACTTACTCCTCTCATTTTATTTTATTTGTTCAATTTTAATTTTTTTTTCTTCTTATTTAAAATTATTTATCCATTTTATGAATTTGATAATATCTATTAATCCTTTCCAATCGGGTTTGTTGTTTGAAGTTTGAAGAATGAAGAGCAGCAATAAAAAGATGAGTGATGGGAAAGGGAGTTTTGGTCCATTGGGCCCACGAGAAAATATCTTGTTGGATATCTTAGGGAGAGCAGTGAGTGTGGGCCCATGTCCTTGGGAGAGAAGAGAGAAGGCTGTAGCCACCCACCCACCATTTGAGTGACACGTACTACTGCACTCTGCAAATATGCAAATGCAATGCAACTCTCTCTCTCGTCTCTCCATTCTCTTGTTACCTGTTACAATTCATCAATGAAATGAAATTGAAAAACCATCCTCCAACTCCAACCACAAACACCACCACCCATTGAATTCCGATGGTATCCAACAACCCGAACCCGAACCCGTCTGAGGGATTGTATCTGGATCCGAGTGAGAGCAAGAAGACGCGGAAGCCATACACTATAACTAAGTCTAGAGAGAGCTGGACAGAACCCGAGCACGACAAGTTCCTCGAAGCTCTTCAACTGTAATCTCTCTCTATTCTTTTTTATTTTTTTATTCTCAAAATCACCTCACATGCATCATTTTTGTTCCTTTCATTCTCTATTCAGCTTTGACCGAGACTGGAAAAAAATTGAAGCATTTGTTGGATCCAAGACAGTTATCCAGTTAACTTTCTCCCCTCTCCTCTCCTTTTCTTCATGCCTCTGCTGCTCCATTGAAATTTGACGTATTATGTGAGTTCCATGTGCGGGACGGACCAGTATAGTAAATAGAGGGGGCATTTGCCCCCACAAATATTATAGGAAAAACTCAATTATATATAGATGTATATATATGTCCCAATATTATATTAGGTTGCCCCCAACTAAAATATAAATGATTTTCTTTAAGGTTTATGTGAATAATTTATTTTATTAAACTTAACGAATAATAGACAACCAAAATACTTAATATATAATAATAATTATCTTATTCAATTTAACAAAGTATAGAATTAATTAGAAACTAAAAATAAATAAATTAAATAAACTCAATAAAAAACAATAAACCATAATGATAAAAAAAACAATAAACCGTGATCAATAATTTAATGACATTAACTAATTAGTTAATAATCAAATTGAAGTTACCAAAAAAATTGAAACATAGTTTTCTAATTAAACTTAACTTAAATTATTAGTGATTTTTTAAAAGTAATATTTAGTCATGTTA
>JASCZI010030395.1:26806-39612 GCA_036250425.1 Stylosanthes scabra | reverse complement strand
TACCAAATTTTTAAATAGGTAATTTTTATCGTTTAAAAGTTTACAATTAAATTTTTATCTCATATTTAAAAACCTTTTTATATTTTTTAGTTAAGAGAATAAAATTGTTATTTGGAATATTCTTTTTTTTTTTTTTAATATAGGATGAACTACGAACTATTTTAAGATGATGATTTTTTCTTATGAAAATCGTAATTAAGAAATACTTAATTATAGGAACTTATTTACAAATATAAATATTAAACTATAAAATCTAATTAAATATTTGGTTAAATTATAAACAATAAAAAATAATTAAATATATTTTAGATTAGTATATTTTTTATGAGCTAATTAATTAGGATTTAAAATTTTAATATATATTATATTTGTAAATATGTATGCGCGAGTTTTATTTTTCCTATACATATAAATAACTTGATCTAATTTTATTTCTATATATTTTTGCCCCACTATAAAATTTTTCTGGGTCTATTACATACTATGCGAGTATCAAATTGTGTTGAAATTTGACGTATAGAAAGTTGCGGATTCAATGGATTGATGGTATGATTGTATATCAACTTTATGTGTAGGAATTAGGAAATACGTTAAGAGAGTATATTTTACGCATTATTTGAGTGGGATTTTGCAGCTTTTATGGGTTGATACATCTGAATGTATCTCAAATTTTGTAAGAGTTGTTGGTGTGTATCTTATTAAATTGAATCACAGATGCCTCTAGAGTCTAGACCCATACAAGTTCTGAAAATTATTTTTGACTGTGTTTGCAGATACGTAGCCATGCACAGAAATACTTTCTAAAAGTTCAGAAGAGCGGGACAAGTGAACATCTTCCTCCACCCAGACCAAAACGAAAAGCCACTCATCCATATCCTCAGAAAGCTTCTAAAAATGGTTGTAATACTTGCCATGCACTTTTTGCCAACACAATTCAATTTTATCTAATAATTATAACTGATATATATTGCAGCACCGGTGCTCGCACAAGTATCTGGATCCTTTCGGTCTTCATCTTCTTTGCTTGAATCTGGATATGTCCTGCAGCCTGATTCTTCAGCAATGCTTAAAACACCTATTCTTAGCACTGCAATGTCTTCCTGGTCAAACAACACCTTGCAGCAAAAAGCCAATGCATTGCACGGTACTAAAGGTTGCAACTTTATATACTTAAAAATACATGACAAACAGTTAATGGAATTTTTTTTTTTACATAATTTGCTATTTATTGACTAATTTCTAGTGTTTACAATATCATGTGTTTAGGGCAAAAAGTAAACAATTGTTGCAGTAGCAGCGAAAGCATTCCCAGAGCACAACCACTTGGTGAATCTAATGTTCAAGGGAATAATATCCATCCCTTGAGAGGCAAGCCTTTAAAGATTTAGTTTTCTATTTTTTCATATTTGATTGTGACATCACATTATAATGTATGCATGACAAGGTTGTAGAGTACTGTTATAAGCATAGTCTGTATAAATAGCATATGCCAGTATATTTCACCATGCATATTGTGCTCTTTACCAGTAAAGAATATTTGGCATAAGAAGTAATTATGTGACAGTGTCGCATGACCTGGGCATGTGTAGATTTTTCACCATTGATAAGATACTCTAATGGGTGCCAAACTTGGCTTTCCATGATTGTTGGTAAAAAGAAAAAAAATACACAAAATCAGGCTATGTGACATTTTGTTTATTATTTATTGTTTGTCTCAATGTTTCAATTGGAATTAACATCTTTTCCCTTTCAACGCAGTTCTTCCAGATTTCACTCAAGTGTACCGCTTTATTGGAAGTGTATTCGACCCAAGCGTAACTGGACATCTACAGAAACTAAAAGGGATGGATCCTATAGATGTTGAAACGGTACATTTTCATGTGTTCTTATTGTTCAATGAATCATTGCTTTTGACAGTCCATTTCCATTTGCTTCAAGCAAATAATTCCTACTCCTTAAGTGGAGTTAAGATATTGGATTGAAACTTTATTTCTACAAAGGATTTGAAACATCAATATTGATTTGAGACAAATATTAGAAATGTTAAGTATAAATTTATGTTTGTGAAGTACTTACCAAATCATTAATTCTATGACCTTGACTCTGTATAGGTGCTGCTACTGATGAGAAATCTGTCCATTAATTTAAGAAGCCCAGATTTCGAGGATCATGTAAGTATTCGTATCATTGATAGTTATATTGCTATAAATATATATGTAATGATGAGTAGGAAATATATCCTGCTTGAGTCTCACCCCATTGTTATATTTCGTCATCTAAGTGCTTGATTTTTTTAATTAATCTTTTTCTTGAGCATACATAAGTTGAAGTGGTCCTCTGAATTCCTCATTTATTTAAAAATGTGCATCTCTTGTCATATTCCCACAAAAGCATCACATACATATTGGAATTCTCATCTCTGTAGAAATTTGAACGACTACTGTGGTCAACATCAAATTGCTTGCTCAAGGATAGAAGGAATGATAATGAGCTTCATATATGTTGATGCAGAGAAGGTTGCTTGCCTCGTATGAGGTGGAACTCCTCGATACAGACAACTACGTCAATGCAAATAGACCCATGCCTGGTGGGCAGTTGAAGACAGCTACTTAGATGCGGCAGCGACAGAAGATGACTTCATTTTGCAAATTAGATGTTGTCATGGATTAGGATTTTCTGGGATGAGATGAAGATGACACGGAAGGGCAGCTAGATGATCCAGACTAAGCAAGGGTTTTAATTCATCTCATTCATTTAGGTCATGTATATATCAATCAACTTGTTATAAAGAATATAATAAAGCCACTTTGTATAGCTTTCCTAGTTGTGTGTATGTACAGGACCGGATATGTGTTTTAATGTCTAGCAAGGCAGTTTTTTGGCAGCACAAAAGTATAGACATTGGCCAGTATAAAATTTTCGATCTGGATTATAAACAATGGAAGGCTATCGGGTCCGGTTTACTTGAAACCAGTGTTTTCAAAATATATCAAATATGCTTTTATTTATTTATGACCTAATCTCAATTCAAACTATATCTTAACCTGACTGGTGATCAGATCAAGAAGAATCCTTAGTTGGATGAAAGTCTTGCACAATTTTGCTAGAGTTACCACTTTATTCTATTATCTGCTGTACCATTCATTGTCTCTGATCACTATCAGTGATCACTACTTAACATTCCCTTTGACGTAATACGGTATTTCAAGCTGTGGAATATACGGGTACAGCCTAAACTTTTTTCTGAATTCTGATGCTAGCTACTGTCTGTATTTACCTGTTAGTATTTGACTAAAAAAATATGAAACATTCAAGCAGACAATTCTCCTCTCCGTTCCATTGCGGACAACGTCTCTGCTTGTGGTCAGAAACCACTGCCTTGCGCGCAGATTCGTGATTGATGTTGCTAGCACCATGAGAATCTAACCATGAACGGGATAAAATCAGCAACTGATACATTTAAATTTCAGCTTATCATGACTTTTTACAAAAAACTCCAACGTGGATCCTGATACCCCAAGGAACAGCTCTGCGTTGGGTTGAGGTTCTGAAGTGGTGTCATTGCACCTTGGGATACACTTAAGGAGCTGAGTTGACGTTTTCCTGCATTTATCTTCTGCTGGAGCTTTGATTGACCAATTTGAATATCAACCCTTTTTAGCTGATCATGAAATCTTCTCAACTCATCGTGAGAAAGAGCAAAGTGTTGACAAGCTGTGCTGGATGGGAGAGAGTGAGATGCTGCAGAAGAATAAATTGCTGAATCGATGGAGTTCATCTGGAAACTACTATGCTCTTGTTCATCCCTTTGCAGATTCAATTGATTGGGACAGAATTGTGTGTAAGAATGCTGTGCATGCGGAGGATGGCCATAGCCCTCCAATCCAGCTCCATGATGCACTATGGGATCGTTCCGTTGTGGTGCAGGACAGCTTTCATCATTGAGTAAAGATTCCACTAGCTTCTCAATCATATCACGAGGTGAGCTCGGACTAAACACGTCAACCTCAAATGAACTCCTTTCGGAGCTACTAGATATCGAATCGTCAACCATAGTCAATTTTTCCGCATCAGACATCAAGAATGGTCCATCAAAGCAAATCAGACTGTCCTCATCAGGCAAACAAATTTCAAAGCTAGAATTTGATCTTCCATCAATGCTGCTGCTGTAAGAACTTGATTGCTTGTCATCTTCTACCGGAGGAGGAGAAATAGAAGCGTCCAACTCTGAGAGATCACATTTTCCAATTCCTCGTGGAGAAACATGGACACAAATTGGTAGATTCCCACTGTTCTCCTGGATTAAGAAGTTTAGTGGTTTGCTTCTCTGTAGGGGTTCCATGACAAGGGGAGTTCCTTGTGGATTTCCCATCTGAAATTTTAAATGTGTTTCAAAGTCCATAAAATGCATGCTATCATTCAACATGGATAGAACGTACAGAGATGTGGGTATATGGTTGATGGACTTTGTAACAAACTCACCTGCTGGTGCTGGAGAGAACAACCTGTGGTAGCCTTTGGCACTATGGATGGTTGAATCAGACCTGCTCTTTGTGAAACATTCAAGTGTCTGGTTGGTGGGGACACCAGAGATGTGCCTGAATATTCCTCAGAATCAGTATTTTTGCTTGAATACCAAATGTCCTCCTTTGGCAGTCTGACTGTAACGGCGTATTAATTCATATTGAGGTATTGCATGTATATTATATAATATGCAGTTTCATAACAAGTTTCGTTGGGTCTATCTTATCAACATGTGTAAAGCTTAACCGAATCATCTATTCCTAATAACATTTTGGATGACAAAGTAGGCAATCTATGACAGCAATTGAGAGTAGGATTGTATTTGTACCTTTTATCCGTCTTTCTCCTTCTACTTTTGCTTTATCTTGATTTGTGCTCTCAGCAGATCCAGGTGTATCACTCTTAAGCAAGTCCTGACCATCTCTACTTGTAAGATGCAGTGCCTGAAAAAACAGGATATCATCATATCAGCATTTCCGACCCGAATCAACCAAACCAGAGAAGAAACAAACTAGTATTGCTCATAGGCATATTAATTTTCTGAGCAGAAAGAAAGAAAAAACACCTTGTAGCGGCAAGGAGGCCTATACGGTTCATTACTCCGATGCAATAGATGATTAGCATTATCCAGAATGCTCTCAGACACACGTTCATGACATCCAGAATCTATATGAAAGCATAAGCCGATTTTGTGAAAGTAAAACCACAGTATGGAGTATGCAACAATCATATACATATTCCACAATAGCATCAAAATACCAGCAACACAGAAAGGCGGCGATAGAATACCCGATGCATCTTCTAAAACACTGTTCAATAACACACACACAAATGCCAGGCGTGAGAGTAATCTTTCAAAACATAAAAGCAGAAAAGTGTTTTTCTTTACCGTGGAAACGAGAGCTTAACCTCCCTTGGCAGTTTTACTGTACCGTCCGCTTTGGCAAAAGAGAGAAGAAAGTCTCTTGAATATGAAATTTTTGAGGTCCTGCAATGGCAAATCGAAAGACACAAGACATAATGCGGATCTAGTTACTCAACCGCGGGAAAGAAGAAAAGATCAAGGATAAGTAGAATGAATAAAGAATAGAGAAAAAAACGTTTACCTTTTACTTTGAGAAGGAGAAGACGCGGAGAATAGCGCAATTGCAGTTTCTTGGCTCATTGTTGACTGAAAATGTTAGAATCTTTTTTCTCTATTGTTAGAAAGAGAAAGAAAGAAGAAAGCTAATTAGCGAAAAGACGTGGATACAAGAATGCAGGTAAAGAAATCAAGAATGCACTAGTTATTGTGTTTGGGAGCATTCTCGATCGATGCGTGAGAGTGGAGAGCGCGCATGTGTAATTTTGTTTGGAAGCTGAGAAAATGGGATGACAAGAAAGAGAGAGGAAGAAACTTGGGTAGGAAGAAAGAAAGACAGTAGAGTGGAGTAGTGAGAGCCTGACAAGTGAGGACCCGCTATTTCTTTATTTATTTATTTATAGGAAGTAAATTAAAATAGACGTTGACATGAGGTGCCAGGGAGGGCATACTAGTTATTGTTATTTTATTTTCTAAAGTTGTCATGTGCTACAATGCTGCTCCATTAACAGAATAATAACATATAACATATTATATTTTAAAGTGAACAAGTGTTGAATTGAATATTATCAATGGGGAGTTTGTCAGTTGGATAAGGACAGTGAGAGATGTTTGTCTTGAGTTGAAGCAAGTCACAAGGCTGAGGAGTCACATTCTTTGTAAATCCCGAGACATCAGTGCAATTCCACTGAAGCTGCTTCTTTTCTTCACTGAGTTTAATATCCACATCTGAAATGCATATTCCAGTGAAGGGGTCACCAGAGATGCCATCCAGTCTTGCTGAGTATGTCACATTCTCAGCACTCAAGTGTCCGTAGTTTATACCACTGATTTCAGGAAGTGCTTTTGGATCAAAACCAGGATCAGGGTGCGATCCATATCCACCTGTCATCCAGAACACGTACTTCATGCTCTGCAATTTTGCTCCCTTCACAAATATGTCCTTAACATACCCTCCTCTCCCAACTGCTGTCTTGATTCTAACAGCCGATTGAGTGTTGATGGCTGTGATGTCTTCAGCCCTCACATCTCGGATCCCGCCCGACATTTCACTCCCTAATGCAATCATGGCGCTGTCAGGGGATATGCATCTCAGTCTTCTAATTATCACGTGTTCCGTTGGCTTCCCGTATTTGATTCCGTATTGATCCCACCCACTCTTCACTGCAACGCAGTCATCTCCGGATACAATGTAGCAGTCTTCAATCCTGGTGTTTGTGCTTGAATCTGTCAACATTCAACAAGGAATGCACTTCAGTCCTACTATCCTAGTGTGTATATATATATATTGGAGATGCCAATGAGCACATTATTACCATACCTGGGTTTATTCCATCTGTGTTGGGAGAGTCTACTGGTGCAATAATGGTAAGCCCTTGGATTACTATATTACTGACATCATAAAACTTGTGCTCAGGCCTCAGAGTATATACTCTAATACATTGGTACATATATTAGGGATTAAAAACAAGCATAGTTATCGAACCTGCTATAAATTGGATGAACAAACCAGGATGGAGAGTTGAGCAGAGTGAGATTGGATATCTGGATTTGATCAGAGTGCATAATCTCTATCAAGTATGGCCTAGTCAGATTCAATTGGTTCTGTTTGAACTTGGCCCACCAATATGATCCTTGCCCGTCAATTGTGCCATTAGCACCTTATACATAGATAGATACATACATTACATTCAAGTTTGAAGACTTGCTTCAAAATGATTAGCTAAACAACACTCTCCTCTAATAGTTACCGGTGATTACAACATCAGTGAGGTTAGTTCCAAAGATGAGGCTGCTAAACCTTCCAGCAGGAGCATCTCTTCCTCTTCCATAAGATGGTAGAACAGCAAGTGGAGGCCATTCTGATTCATCCTGAAAATATGCATCATTTGTAATGAATTAATTAAAATAAAGGATGGAGATGAGAAAAGAAAAGTGCATATAAAAATCATTAGAGACATGGATGTATGTATACGGTATACCTGAGATGCAAGAATGAGAGCATCCTTTTGGAGAAAGAGAGTGAAATGGCTTGTGAGATTAAAGCTTCCAGTGAGCCATTTGCCAGGTGGAACAACAAGCTGTGCACCACCGTCAGATGCATATTGGGAGAGGTTGGTTATTGCAGATTGAAATGCCTTGGTGTTGGAAGTTTTTCCATCACCAACAGCACCAAAATCAGTCAATAATGCAGTGTGCTTTCTGCAATTGATTGCAGGATATTGGGTGTTACTGCATTCTGCTGCTATCACAAGCAGGGATATCATTAACCCAATCACCTGAAACAAAACAAAACAAAAAAGAGTGAGAGGCTGAAAAAGAAGGAAGATCCATACGAGCGAGTGTTACTTATTATTAGCGACTTACGTAGCAAGTTGTGAGTGTTGAAGAGTGCTTCAGCTTCATCATGATGATGGTGTGTGTTATGTATATGATATGGACTACGAGAGATACACACATATATATATACATAGATAGATATATAATAGAGAATGTAAGAATGTAACAGAAATGGAATGGAAAGATCCTTACTCCTTAGAGGAGGGTGGTTATGGAAACAAAATCCGCAAGTTGGTGGACATCACTTCCCTCCTTCAATTTAATCAATTTATTCTCTAATATTTTTTATTTACCGTTTTTATATGTAAGCACTAAGCGTTTCATTCTCATTTCTATCACAATTAATGCTTAGATTCTTTAACTATTCTGTCTAAGCTTTTTACAGAATTCTTTTAATAAAAATACACATGGATTTTAGCCCACTCTGACTCTGCCCCCGCTCTTCTCTATCCAATTATATTTAAAACCTTTCCACTTTGACACCAATTAATGCTTATTTTTATCTAATATTTTCATTTTGAAAACATACTATTATTCATCAATCAAATACATACCACTCACAGTGAAAGCAAATTATGATGCTATATATTACATACTCTTTTTCAATATATTTTTCCAAAAATACAAAATTCAATCTTGTATAATAATTTATTTCTAATTTCTATAACATTTTTTCCACAAACACTTTTATAATGTGTTTATTTACCTCCCCTCCATAAGTGTTTATTTACCTACAGATCATATTATCCCCTCCGGAGGCATTGTGTGTTTACGGTTTATATAAAATTGAACTAGAGACTAATGATGATAGCTAACTAACAAAAATATGAGCCAATAATTTAATATTTTAAAATTTATTCTTTTTTCTTTTTCAATTATTCTTGATTTTTTTTTCTTCTCTTCTTCATTACCATAATTTCAACTACTACCATAAGTCATTTATTTCTATCCCCAACTATTACTGCCTGCATATTTTTCGACAATTCTTTAATCGCCATAAAAAATTTTTTGTTGCCCAAGGTATCTCCAATTCAATAGGTCAAGAACTAATCGTCCGCGAATCTGAGCTTCATTTAAGGATTTGTCGCTGACCAATGAGTTACTGCATGTACAAGATGGGATTCAAACCCCCCACACGTGCTCCATAAATTCTAAATTGTAAATCATATTCCTAAATTTTAAACTCTAAATTCTAATTCTAAATCCTAAATTCCAAATACTATATTTTAAATTTTTTATTTGAATTTTGAATGCTTATATTATTTCAAATTTTGGATAAATATTTTTAGTGTGAATTGTTGACTAGTTTGTTGGGATTTTTTTTTTAAAATAAATATAATAAATATATTATTTACTGATATGCACACGGACCCAGCAATTTATCAAAATGGGTTGTTGTTACACAACACGGGCCAACTAGGTCCAAATTGATTTTTTCACGTAACTCGGGCCAGAGTGGCCCATGATGTAGGCCCTTTTTTGGCGTTTTCTCTAACACGGGTTAGAGTAGCCCGTGGTAAGTGAAGGAGGCTTTTTTGGCCTTTTCTCCAACACGGGCTTGAGACCATTAGATTACACAAATTTAGCCATGCAAGCCCGTGTTATGTAGCTCTAGTTTTTGTCCTTTCTCTAACACGGGGCTGGGAAGCCCGTGTTATGCAAACCCGTGGTCAAACTTGGGTTATCCAAGCCCGTGTTAATAGCATGGGTAGGGCCAACCCGTGTTAGGGCCTCTGTTTGCCTTTAAAAGAAGGAGCTCCCCCCTCCCCGAGCACAAACAAAGATGAAGGAAGGAGAAACTTTCTTCCGGTTACTCCTCTGTGAGAGCGGCAGACAAAAATTTGCGGCTAATTGTTGGTGTGGGAATGGGTGGTTTTGGCACCTAAACAACGGCGAGCGGCTGAAGAAATATCTGTCGGTGATAGTCTTCCTGACAAGCGTCGGTTAAGGGCACGATGGAAATGCTACCGGTGATAGTCCTCCTGACATTCACCGAGTAGTGGTTCACCGTGCGACTCCGATGTAGCCAGCCTTTGCGGAGAGCCTCAGGCCCTTGGTGAAGAACCCAAGGCCAGCAGAGCAGAACCAAATGGCCGGCATTTCTTTGTTTTTTGTTATAGGTGGTTCTGCGGTTGTAAAATTTGTAGAAGTATAATATCTTTTGTATGAAGTATAAGCGATATTTTCTATGGTTATGTATTTGGTTATGTATTTGGTTATCAGTTAACACGTATTGAACCATGTAAGCAAAGATGTGTTAGTCCAAAATTTTTTTTTAATAACTCTAAGTTATGAACAACTATGAATGGTTTAAGCGGTGAGAAACTAGACAAAGAAACTAGACAAGTCAATGAAAATGAAGAAATCGGTTGGTTGTGCATTCTTGCATTAAGAGTCTTCGGGACGTATGTATGCTTGAGATCTACTTTCGGAACACCTAAAACATGGGCTAAGCTCCGCAAAAGTTGAATCTGCTAGGAAAATGATTTTTTTTTTTTTGGGTTGGGTTGCCCATGGTGGCAACATTGTTGCAGCAAGCCCGTATTAGGGCTGCTGCCAGGCTGGGCCGACCCTAACACGGGTATGGATGGCCCGTGTTACCAATTTGGGCCTGTGTGGCCGTGTTGGGCACCATCAGGTTGGCCCGTAGCCCAACACGGGCCTGCTATCCCCATGTTACTAACATGGGCCTCTGTAGCCCGTGTTGGCTTAACACGGGCCTGGTAAACCCGTGTTACAGCAAAATGGGCTTCCAAAGCCCGTGTTATAGCAAAATGGGCTTTCCTAGCCCGTGATATGAGGGGACGAGGCCCCCTATAAAAGGAGCTGCTGGGCAGCTCATTTTTCATAACTCAACCAGCCTTCTCTCTCCTAAACTCTCCCAAAACCATTCTCCACCTTTCTTCCACTAAAAAGAAAAAATGTCGCGTTCGGATTTGATTGTCGGTACGCTATATCCTGATGGTGAGATGATACGGCAGGAGGATGGTATCGGATTTGTGTGTCCGAACCCGATACTGTGCTACATCGAACGCGTTGACACGCTTGACAAGCTGAAGAATTTTATCCTGAGGACAATGGGTGCCCTCGGACGGAAGAGCGTGATGCGGGTAGCGTACAGGCTTCTTAATATACTTCCGCCGTTAGAATACAAATTCAAGATATTCTGGCTCAAGGGTGACGTCCATGTTCGGGCGATCTTTGATCTGCACCGGAGGTACGGCCCACGGCAGGTGATGGAGCTTCTGTTCGAGACACGGGACACGATCCGTGCCGAGGCAGGTCCATCGAGCGCAAGGGCAGCCCCGGTGGGCCCCATTGCTGCCGCACCCCTCCGGATCGCTACACCAGATGTGTCGGTCGACATGGATTCCAACTCAGGGGAAGGATCCGACGGAGAATACCTCGGAGAGATGGACGAATCAAGTGACAGTTTTGACGAGGCTGACTTTGTTGATGAGACGTGCGTTGGGCAGAGGTTTTTGCTGCCGGCCCCGGCGGCCATACCGGACTTGGCATCAGTGAGCAGCCACTTCCATACGCTGAACCTGGATGCGATGGAGGAGGAGCCAAGAGAAGGCCAAGGCGGCGGGAGGGACGATTACATCAATCTAGACGGCGGGGAGGAGTTCCGTGTTGGGCATCGCTTTAGTTGCAGAGAATCTGTGCAGATGGCAGTGAAGAACTATAACATTCGTAGGGCTGCAGAGTACCGAGTGCTGGAATCTGACCCGTTCAAGTACGTCTGTCGTTGCAAGCAGCACGAGTCTGGATGTTCGTGGAGGGTGCGGGTGGCGCTGCGCACAAACCATGGTTATTGGTAAGATTGGCTAACCCTGTTGTGCTACCTGGTGTTGTCAAATTTCGGTAACTGATGGTGCGTCCTGGTTAAACAGGGAAGTTCGAAAGTTCGGGGGGCCACATTCCTGCATTGCCCCCTCGATGTTAGCAGACCACGCGCAGCTGGACAGTAACCTGATATGTGACTTCATACTGTCGACCATCAAGTCTAATCCGTCGGTTGGAATTCCTGTTCTGCAAAGCTCCCTTCAACAGAGCTACCACTTCATGCCCTTGTACAGGAAGGTTTAGATTGCAAAGCAGAAGACGATTGCCAGGTTGTATGGGGACTGGGAGGAGTCCTACGCCAAGCTGCCGAGGCTGTTGGCGGCGCTGCAGCATTTCTGCCGCGGGACCGTCGTAGATATTCAGGTGGGGTCATTGTACAACGGTGCTTTGCCCGACCCGCAGTTTTTCCAGTTTGAGAGGGTATTTTGGAGTTTCCCGCAGTGCATCCATGCCGTCGAGCACTGCAAGCCATTCGTCTCGGTGGATGACACTCATCTCTATGGGAGGCACGGGGGGGTGCTCTTGATGGCTGTCGTGCAGGACGGGAACTCAAACATATTTCCCGCTGCGTTTGCCATTGTCGAATCAGAAACAACGGAGTCGTGGTCCTTCTTCCTTGATAATCTGAGGCAACATGTGGCCCGCAGAGAGGGAATCCTGTTGATTTCAGATCGGTCAAACGCAATCAAGGCGGCCATTGAGCGGGAAAACAGCGAGTGGGCGCCTCCCCGTGCATATCATGCGATCTGTGTCCGGCACATGACAAGTGACTTCAACAACAAGTTCAGGTCGAAAGAGGGCAAGCGGGCCCTGATGAATGCGGCGTATGCTCTTACCGAGCTTGAGTTTAAACAATACATGCTTGCACTTGAGAGGTTACGGCCGGAGATGCATGCGTGGGCATCCCGTTTTCGCAAGAGTCTTTGGTTGCAGCACTGCGACGAGGGCCGAAGGTGGGGGCACATGACAACAAACCTATCTGAGTGCATAAATGTTGTACTGAAGGGCACAT
>JASCZI010030395.1:13719-24159 GCA_036250425.1 Stylosanthes scabra | reverse complement strand
ATAAACATGCAAACATATGATTGATCAAAAACTTGATGCCTAAGCTCTTCCACAAGCTCTCTATTTATAGATGAAGGGGTGAATGCATTTTCCAAGTTTGCCCTCATTTTCGTTGATTTCTAAGCCCCAAATTGGTCTTTCAGCACCAAAACATGTTTTTGCCACCCAATTTCCACCTTCTAGTTGGCATCTTTTGACTTTGTGGTTAAAATGAAAGTTGTAGCTCTAGATCTTAGCTATCACCAGCCGAAAGTTTGGTGCAATTTGGAGTTATATTACATCAGATATGATCAAATCATTGCATCATGGTCAATTTGGTCAAAAACGCGTTTCTGACTTGTGAGCAGTTTTGGGCTTCCAAATGACAAAACCGGTTTTTGTCATAGAAAGTTGTAGGCCTTTCTCTTATCTTTAAATCCATATAAAGTGCAGCCCAATCCGATATCTAGAGCTCCAGATACGCCTAAAATACCGAAACAAGTCCAAAATTCAGGATTTAAACATTAATTCAATTTAGCACCAAATCATAACCAATTCACAAAATAAGACCAATTTGATCTAATTAAGCTTATGAACACCCAAATAAACATACAATAAGAGGACATAAACATGGAAATGTTTTGTGTTATCAGGCTGCTCCCCCCGTACTGCCTGAGCACGCGATCCACGTGATGCATGTGCACCATGTTGAAGCACACGACAGGCACCGCAGACCGCCATGTGTATATCTCCTGGTGGGAGCGGATCCAATCAGGAACGATGGCCTGCAGCTCCTACGCGTCGTACGGGGTCCACCGAAACTGCACAAGTAAACAAAATGCAGCTTAGATCGTAAAATAAGTAAGCTCTGTTACTAGCTAAATAAATGACTGTTCAAGCCTACCCGCGCGATGTCTGATCTGTCTAACTCCTCTCGCCACCTAAGTAGCCTGCGTTCTTGTCTGTCTCGATCCAGCTGCTAGAAACCTATGAGCCTGCAATCACAGCAAGAAGAAATATAAGGGCCAAGTATAAACAATACAGACATGAAATCACAATTACAGACAAAATATACCTGTTGGCAAGAGGCCACGCAATCTGCCCCACCGAGCGGGGACAGCTACGCGGAAATCTGTGGTATATCCAGGACATGACCAGTGGAAGGCAACCTGCTATGTCAGTCCTGCCTTGCCTCGCAACATCGCACAATGAACGGTACGTCCATGCGAGCACAGCGCTCCCCCACGACAACCCCGCACACTCATCAAGATCCCTAAGAAGCGGCACCCATCTAATGTGCACCAAGTTGTTCGAGGTATTAGGCATCAGATAACTGCCAATGAACAGCAGTATGTAGCACCGAGCATACTGTCTCCATGTGCCCTCATCGGCCATATCTGGGATTTGCTGGAGCCTCTCTCGCAACCACCTCAGGCGGATGGCAAACACAACCCTCCTCTCATCGTGAACCAGCGGTGGTCGTGCCCCGAGGTACTCCTCCACCATGTCCCACGGCTCCATCTCATAATGTCTGCCGAAATCTCGTAGGCATCCCCCACCGGGGCCCCGTTGGTGCGCAGACCCAAGTGGTATGCCACATCCTGGAGGGTGATGGTGCACTCGCCCCACGGTAAATGGAACGTGTGGGTCTCAGGTCTCCAGCGCTCGACGAACGCGGAGAGGAGGGCGGTGTCAAAGCAGAAGTCCCGTAACTGCACGGTATGCTTGAAGCCAGCTTGTCAGATATAATGGAGCAACGCCGGAGGTGGAGGCATAAAGAAAGCACATCGACGGGGCAAGAGCACACGCTCCCTCTGCGAGCAAAACATAACGCATTGTACAACGTTAATCCTCAATCGTTAACTATAAATGCTGAATTCAAGTAACACTAAGTTAACAATGTTTTCAGCTAACATGAACAAGTTCTTTTCACACAAAAAAAAAAATCAGAAATGCATTTTTATTTAATGCCTCTTAAATTATAAACCTCTAGTGATAATTACTATATTTAATTAATTTATTTCAAAAAAAAAATCCCTCTTATATTATACACCTCTAGTGATAAATCTATATCTTTAAACACTAAATTCATCTAGCATTTAACCAACTAAAATTCGACTATATCAGCATTTTAAAATCATCCTAAAAAAAAAAGGGAAAAAAGGGGATACATCTTCTTTATTACCGCTTAAATTTTAAATTTTCATCCATAAATCTTTACATTTTAATACTAAATTTAGGTAATGTTTTGCCAACTCAGAAATAGCTTATTTTTTACTATTCATTATTAGAATATTGTGTAGTTAGTATCACTAACACTAACTAAATTTAGAATAAATTTTACTCTATCTCTATTATATTATAAGCCCTTACAAATAAATATTTACTTATAAATACTTAATTAACCTAACATTTAACCAATTAGGAAAGTTCTTAATTTCTTTACAATTTATTCCACGAATACTGTCAACTAAAAACAAATTTTCGAAAATAATTTAAAATAAATTTTATTCCAACTCCGTTATAACATAAGCCTTTATTCATAACTCTTACCTATAAATATTGACTTTACCCAACATTTAACCAATTACATATTGCTAAATTTTTAACCATTTCTCGTATGAAAACTATCAATTTACAACCAGTTTCACAAACATAACTTAAAATAAGTTTTACTCTATTTCTCCTACGTCATAAACATTTAATCAAAGTTCCTTTACCTTAAATACTAAATTACTTACATATTACCATTTCGTGTGTCTATACTATCCATCTAAAAGCAATTTCTCAAATATACTTTAAAATAAGCTTTATTCTACTCCTCATATATCATAAACCGTTAATCAAAATTCTTTTACTTTAAATATTTAATTAAGCTACTACTTAACCAAGCACAGAGGAGCTTACTTTTTTTTTTATATTTTTACAGAATATACGCTATTCACAATAAATCACATCACATGCAGAGCTACTATATGTGACAAGCACATTTTACTTTAAGCATTGTGCCTACCCATCATAAAAAATAAAAAAGGCCAACCACTACCCCAACTAGAGCAACACTAACTAACATTTAACATAAACAACCTCGTGCTATTATAATTAAACATACTTCTGTGTGCAGTACGCCTGCAATGTGTCATGAACGGTTCAGCCGGTGCAACCCTTCCTGTTCCCCCGTATCTGGCGCATTTTGTGGGGCCGCCCCGCCTGCCGCCCTTCCCCCTCTGTTGCTTCCCTCAGCTGCCATTATCACTCACCACTACCAACTCAACCAACACACACTCACACTCACTACTAACAACTCAACCCACACACACATTCACACTCACTACTCAAAACCCACCCCACACACACACACACACTCAAGAGTGTACCCACATTGAAAAGGAAGGCAACTAAGCTGCGGATGGGAGCTGAGGGTTCACGGCCTATTTATAGGCGTGGTGCCAACTCGGACTTGAGCCACGTAAATTCCATAACACGAGCTAGGCTTCATTAATTTGCACAACACGGTCTTACCAAGCCCGTGTTGTGTTACGTTCCAAAAATCGACAGCTTACCACGGACTAGTCTAACCCGTGTTGGATAAACGGCCAAAAAAAAGGCCCTTAACATGGGCCGCTCTGGCCCGAGTTACGTGAAAAATATTAATTTGGATCTAGTTGGCCCGTGTTGTGTAACAACAATCCATTTTGATAAATTGCGGGGTCCGTATGCATTTCAGTAAATATTACATTTAATATATTTATTTTAAAAAAAAATCCTAGTCTGTTGTCTATCTAAAATTTGTTGATTGTCTATTTTTTTTCGTTAAGTAGCTAGATATACTTCTTTGTTCATTCATATTTGCTTAACTTTTTAGAAACATAACAAAATATTTTCCCGGATGATGTAGCTAAATATACATTAACATTATCTATATATAATATATATTGTTACTTTCATTATGTTAATCTCCTAAATTATCAAACTAATCAATATAATTTTCTATAAATAAATGAAAGAATATAGTTATGCATGTCAAGAAATGATAATATCAACTTTTGCATAAACAATTTTTTTGTCAGATAAATCGCACAACAACTATATTAAGGAACGAACTAATACTTATTGATTAATGGTGACCAATAAACAAGTGATAATTGAAAATTAATATAAGTGATCATTTAAAAAAATAAAAAATAATCATTTAAAATTATACATTCACCTTAATTTTTTTATTCTCTTCCTTTAGAATTTTAATTAATCACCATTAATTCTTAAATCATTGGCTCCCTATAATTTTTCAAAATCAAAATTAGTATGGATACGATGTTGGTTATAATTAAAGAGTATTCTTATCAATTAACAATTACAAAATGCTCATATCGATACTAGACTAACGATTTTAAGATATAACTTAAAGGAATTTATTTGGATTGATGATGACGTCAGATCAATTTAGGTGAATGCTTGCTGATCCACTTAGATTCTTATTTTGGGCGCATCACTTAGCTTTCCTTCCAAATCAAAACCGATTGCTATATACCCTTCACGTACACTACAAGTACAAGATGCTCGCTCAAACCTCTTTCTTGCAAGCAAGACCACCAATTCATTCCCAACATACAAAACTACATACTTGTATAATATAAGAATGAAGAATTCATATCAACCATCAAACCTTCATTATATTCACTAAGCTACCCATCCATTTGCATTTCTAACGATTCAAAACCAATATTTACCAATGAATAAGAACAAATTGATTCGGCGGCTCAAAAACCTGTTTTTGTGTTCATCTGGTAATCATCATCTTCTCCCATGCATCCTACCTTAGCTTCCTTACTGTTTCTCCTTTTCTTACATTTTTATATGGTTTCATTTCATCAGTAACTTGGGCCTGCTTAATTTTAATATATAATAGTGACCTAAAAATTGGTGAAGCATATGAAATTAAATACTATTAATTTACGTGTACGTAGGATGTAGGAATGAACTAGAAGTCTAGAATGATTTCTGATAAACTTGCTGTATATCATACTATTTTTCTTGATCTTTTATAATTTTATGTAATTTTTAGTGCTAAAAGTCTCAATTAGTTGGAAATTAAATTTGGTGCTGTGTTTAAACTTCCACGTGTACTAATAAACTATCCCGCTTAAAATTAAGCATTTGTTGTCACTTTCCTCCCTAAATTGAAAGAAATTTATGAAGTGATTAATTACATCATTCATGTGTTAATTGTTATGAACAATTTGTGTCTTATAACAATTAACAAGTAACCAAATAATTAACTGATTCAAATTATAAGTATGTTGGTGGGCAGTGTGTAAGCCAAGTTCTCCAGATCACGAGGCTTCTGTGGACGTGCGTGAGGAATATGCAAATGCATTCCGTACAGAATCATACATAGAGTTTTGGACACGTGTTGTTGCATATCCCGAAGCCCAAAACTCCTTCTCCGGTTTGTCAAGAGGCTCCACCACTTCGGCCCGTCTCCCATCCTACCGTCTATTCGCCGAGCACCTCTTGGACCCTGATCAGCCTACTGTCGCATGGGCCTTAAAAAAGGCCCAATACTGGCCCGCCATTCATACTCTTTTATCAGAGTACTTTGCACATACAACCAATGCCTCTCTAATTTGCAGCCATCTATTGAAAGACATTGATTGTGTGCGTGCTAAGTATCAATCACTCAAGACCATTCTTCAATGTATTGCAAATAATCAACCTCATACTTTGTCGTTAATGATGACCCAATTAACCGAATTCTCCAACTCACTAAACCCGTTTTCCGAATCAAGCCCATCTCTAGGTTTGCTTCGGGCAGCCCAATGTCAATGTTCTGAATTACAAAAACGGCTTGAGTCAAGCCGCGACAGAATGAGAGCCAATCTCCAATTGATGGCTAGGCTAAAACGCGGGTCGGCTTGTCTTATGGTGGCTATAACTGCTTCTCTCATAGTGATTGTCATTACTCATGGACTCGTTTTACTTGTGGGTACAGCAGGTTTAGTAGGAATAATGGAGTTGGTAAAAATGGATTCAGAAGACAAGTTGCGTAAAGTGATAGCTCAAGTGGATGCAGCCGCAAAAGGAACTTACATTGTAAACAAGGACTTGGAGACCACGAGCAAACTGGTGGCTCGGCTGAACAATGAGCTAGAGTATATGAGGACTACCGTTAAGTTTTGGCTTGAGAGGAAAGAGGATAAAATTCAAGCTGATGGAGAAGTTGTGCGCCAACTAAAACATAACCAATGCAGTTTTAGTGATCTATTGGATGACTTGGAGGAGCATTTGTATTTGTGTTTCATGACTATTAATAGGGCTAGACACCTTGTGCTCAAAAACATGAGTAACCAATAATGTATAACTAGTCTTAACACAACTTAAAAAACTGTAACAATAGATAATTAGAAATAAATTGATAGATTGGCTAAAATAAATTGCATTTTAAATGCATAAAATATTCACTAAATAATAATAATAATACACATATAAGAAAATATGTATAAAAAGTTAAATATATTATAAGTAAAATTTTTAGTTTAATAATAATATTATATTACATTGTACGATTTAAATTAGAGTGGATTAATTTTGAAAAATAAATTCAAAATTCAATTCAATTTCTACAATTTACAAATAATAAAATTCAATCAAATTTAAATGAGTGAGATTTTAATCAATTTTTTGTTTGAATTGAAAGATTTAATTAGGATTGGATTTTTTTGTTGTTGACTAATTAGGATTGGATTTAAACAACCTTAGGTACTTTTAGTGTAATTAAAGAATTTTAATTTTTTGTGGCATAAGTGCATAACCAACTCAAGATTTTTTTTTTTTTTTTATGAGTCAAAGAACCCTCGACCCGTTTTACCACTTTCACAAATCATACAGCTGGCCTCGGTGCGCCAACTTGGGACCATACGACGACGACGACACCGTTTCGTCGCTGGGAAGTGAGAACTGAGAAGCTCCCCCTCTATCCCTCTCTTCCTTTCTCTTCTTCTTTCTGCCACAACCGCCGGTGACACGCTGCCACTCTCTCTCACTCCATTTTCCTTCCTTCATCCTTCGCCGGTAAAGGTAATCCCTTTTTTTTTTTGTTTTTTGTTTTTCTCTTTCTCCCTCGCCAATTTTCACCCAACCCCCCCTTCCCAACAAAAAATAATTTTTTTTCCTCCACTGAAAAACTATAAACACTCGAAACCCACCGGGCTAGTAATTTGGGGGCAAATCAACCAACGAGCCTGGTTCTCTCTTTTATTCCTAGGTGCGCAATCAAAAAATTTCTGTCCCGCGACCTAGGTTTTCACATCTGAATTGTTTCAGAGCAAAGTTTCAGTTTTGATTAGGTTTATTTTTTCGCTTTCCCCTTTTTTTTTGGGGGGTAAATGGATTCACCCGATGCAAAGAGCGAGAGAGTGGTAGGAGAAGAAGACGATTGGGAAATTAGCGACAGGAAAAAGCATAGGTCCAGTAGGTCTAGGAAGTACGGAAATAATGGTGAAGAAGCTGAAGAGGCTGCAGTAGCTTCCGATGGAAGCGGCAGGAGGAGGAGTAGTTACAGCGACAGGGTGGAGACCAGGAAGAGGTCTAGTGGCTCCAGTAGGGCCGATAGTGATGAGAATTATGATTATGATTCGGTGACACGGAAAGAGGTGCGCTCGTCAAAGCAATTGAAGAAGAGGCAGGAGGAGAGCACTTTGGAGAAGCTCAGCAGCTGGTATGAGGATGGAGAATTAGATGGTGGCGGTGGCGGAGGGGATGGTAAGGCTGGGAGGAAGAGTTCTTCCTCCAAACATTCAGAGCATGATGGTTCTCTGAGCAGGAGTAGTAGGGGTAAAGAGGATAAGTCTCATGGTGGTGAGGAGAATGAGAAGATTGATAAGGATTATAGGTATTCAGAGAAGGGTGATGGTGGCAGGGAGAAGGGGAATGGGTCTTCGGAGCAGGCAAAGAGTTCTAGGAGAAAGTGGGATGAAGTGGATCCTGGTCGGAGAGCAGAGGATGGGTATTTTGAGAAAGTTGAGTCCAGAAGTGGTAAGGGTTCTGAGAGTAAGCGCGAGAGTTCTAGGGAGAGGAGTGGATCTGGTAGGAATGAGCATGGAGAGAGTAAAGGCAGGGGAGCGGATGCTGGTGGTGAGAAAGTTGTGAAATCTAATAGCAAAGAGGATAGAAGAGCTGATTCTGACAGAGGTAAGAGTAAAGGGAGGTCAGGTTCCGTAGATGTTAGTCGTGAGGACAGGGATAGAATTGAGAAGCCTAGGCGCCAGAGGTCGCCTGCTAGTTATGATGCAGCTGAAAGCTGGGACAGGCCTTCAAATGCAGATGAGGATGGAACTGTGAGGGTTAGGGATAGGGATAAAAGTAGTAGAGAAAAAGGAAACTCGAACAGGTCGAAGACACCTGAGAGGAGCAGTAAACACCATCAAGATTTGGAGAACTCAGAGATGGATTATGAAAGAAGTGGTAGCTTTAAAAGAAAGGAAATTGAAAGTGATGGCTATAAGGATGACAGATCCAAAGGAAAAGATGATTCTTGGAGTGATAGGAAGAAGGATAAGGAAAGTTCTAAAGAAAGTTTTAAGAGGAGGCATCCAAATAATGTTGACAGGGATTTGAAAAATGAGGATAGTGGTTTTGATCAGAATAGAGAATGGGATTTGCCTAGACATGGTTATGACAGGCATGACAGTGAAAGGCCTCATGGCAGGTCTGGTGGTAGAAAGGATATAAACAGGGGGGAAGCTGTCAAAACATCATCAAAGTATGGAATCTCAAATGACAATTATGATGTGATAGAGATCCAAACCAAGTCCTTTGAGTATGGGAAAGGGAGAACTGAAGCTAATCAACCATACAATTCCAAATCAGGGGCTAATGATGAAGACTGGGGGTATCATCAGGAAGAACGAGGTAGAAAGAGTGATTTACCTGGTGAAGATCCAAAAGAGAGGTATGCTGATGATGACTATGATTCTCACGTGGGAAGAGGAAGAGGTCAGAAAGGCAATGTATCTAGTCGCAGTTCTGCTGGACCAAGTTCTAGTAGTGGTGGTTCTCAGCCTCCATACGGAGGCATAGAGTCTGGATCCTTCAACAGAGCTGTTCCACAAGGAATGAAAGGGAACAGGGGTGGCAGAGGAGGAAGGGTTAGACCTAATGGGCGAGACAACCAGCAGGTTGGAATGCCATTGCCAATGATGGGATCACCCTATGGACCTCTCGGCTTGCCTCCACCTGGGCCAATGCAGCCTCTTCCCCACGGTATATCACCTGCCCCTGGTCCTCCAATTTCCCCTTTCATGTCACCATTTAATCCAGCTGTTTGGCCCGGAGCTCGAGGTGTTGATATGAATATAATGGGTGTTCCACCTACAGTGTCTCCTGTTCCGCCAGGACCATCAGCCCCGAGATTTCCTGCTGCTAACATGGGGAATGCACCAAATCCTGCAATGTTTTATAATCAATCGGGCACTGGAAGGGGAATGCCACCAAACATTGCTAGTCCTGGTTTTAATCCTACGGGACCAATGGGACGAGGAACACCACCTGATAAAACTCCAGGGGGATGGGTTCCTTCTAAAGGCAGCGGGCCTCTTGGTAAAGCCCCTTCCAGAGGAGAGCAGAATGACTATTCTCAAAACTTTGTTGATACTGGTAAGCGCCCGCAGAATTTTATTAGGGAGCTTGAGCTTACAAATGTTGTCGAGGACTACCCAAAACTTAGGGAGCTTATACAGAAAAAGGACGAGATTGTGGAAAAATCTGCCTCTGCTCCAATGTATTACAAATGTGACCTGAAGGAGTTTGAACTGTCTCCAGATTTTTTTGGAACAAAGTTTGACGTCATCCTTGTAGATCCCCCATGGGAGGAGTATGTGCACCGTGCCCCTGGTGTTGCTGACCATACTGAATACTGGACATTTGAAGAAATAATGAATCTCAAGATTGAGGTAAACTAAGATCTGTTTGCACTTCGTGTTATTTTTTTTATGCATTTTTCAGTCTGAGCATTTTCATCCTGCTTGGATTTCTGTGCGGACATTTTTGTGACTAATCTGGTTCACATAATCAATTTTGTACCCCCTACTGCAACTGAAGGATTAGAGTGCATGGTTGAGAAGCTTTTGTGAACCTTAAATTTTTTTTTTTTTTTTTTTGGTTTTGATCATACTTATGATTCATCAGAGTTGCTTTAGAAGTTAGTTTTTTTTGTGAATTCTTTATCCTTTCTTTTACAAAATATTATCATCAGTGTATAATGCTGCTATCCTTTTATAAATGCATAGCGCTGTTGTGTTTTGAATTTGACATCTCATTTGTTTTCTCCCTTTCTTAAGGCCATAGCAGATACACCTTCTTTCATCTTCCTTTGGGTGGGTGACGGTGTAGGCCTTGAACAAGGCCGTCAATGTCTCAAGAAGGTAAAGAATCTGGAAGTTGGAATGACCTACAAGATTGCAT
>JASCZI010030394.1:45164-63957 GCA_036250425.1 Stylosanthes scabra | reverse complement strand
CTTTACAGCAGTGTTTTCCCAGTCAATAATCTTCTCTACATCTTCTTTAGTCACTTGGAAATTGTCACAATTACGGAGGGCAGATTCAAGCAGAATTCTGATAGAGTATGGTAACCTATCTGTTAGGCACCCATAAAATTGAGATGCAGTCAATAAGGAGAATGTGATATTCCGAAGGATATATTAGTCCTTCCTCATAACACTTGATTAACCAAATCACATCAATTTAACAATGTATCTAAACCAAAATACAGCAAATCATGGTAGCAAAATTACCAATCCTCGGGTCATTGAGAGACGGAAGGCTGTAGTACTTTCCGAACTCGCCACCTCCAGGCTTAGGAAGACTGGTAAGGTTTCCCTTGAAAGGATTTTCACCAGCTGAAATTGCAAACATGTCAGAACACTAGCTGAATCAGTTTGTTGCGCGTAGAGAGTCATAACAAAGAAGACAGCACTACCAAATATTGACAATTCAACATCATTTCAAAAACTTCCTCAAGACGATTATACATACATAAGGCGTGTTTGTTAACTATTATTAAGAAGTAATCATTGTTCTTAAAACTGTTTCGGTAAGCCTACATAATGAGCTGATTTGAACTGCTTTGAATTATAAATGCATATAACTAACCACGCAGCCGTTAAACGAAACTCGAAATAATTAAATAGCAGCTGAAACACTAGTCACTCAAACAGTTCATCCATAGCATGACAAAAAAAAAAAAAAGAGCGAAGAATTGCGAGAGAATAAGTTAGATCGGAGAGCGGAGTCAGAGTGCGTACCGGCAGTGGCGAGCTTGCGGTGGAATCGCTCGAGGACGGGAGCGGTAGCTCTGATCTGAGAGCGGAGGCTGAGTGGAGACCTCCAGTGGCTCCAGCGGGCGGAGAGGGAGGAGGAACGGAAGGCGGCAGCGGAGGATGAGAAGGCAAGAGATCGATAAGCAGCGGTAGGGCGAAGAGGAGGAGAAAGGAAGGTTCTAGAAAGAGAGGAAGAGATGAGCTTAGTCCTGGTTGCTCTGAAGAGCGTAGAGGAAGAGGAGGAACACGCCGCTATGTACATGGCGATCACGCATCAAACATCAAAAGAAAGAAATGAAAATTTTGAATTGGAAATGACGGAAGAAGAAGAAGAAGATTTGAGGGGCGTGTGGCGTGGGCGAGCTAGCTAGCTAGGTCTGTTTCTGCGTCTCTTCGCTTCTAGAAAGAGATGCAGTGGACCGTTTGTGTAGAGCCTTTTTATATCTTTTTTTTTGGTACACAGAGCCTTTTTATATCTTGCTTGTTATTGTTATTGACTTTATTGACTTTATGTTATGAATTATGATGATGATTAATCATTAATCCGATTATGCGAATGTGAATGTGCTCTCAGGGACAAATGTGACATTAACAAATAAGAACAATTAGACATGATTGTTTATTGTGATGATGATTAAATATATATGGGTTAGGAGTTAGGACAGTGGTTGTGTGTGGATGACTCTAGTGTCTGAAATGTTCGTGTTTAATCACCACCATTCAAGGCTACATAGAGATGCCTCTATCTGATCACACACACACACTGTATTTCGTATTGTATTGTATGTATTATTATTTATGAGTATATGATATGATTTGTTTGGTAGAATTCAAATAAAAGGGAATCTCATTAAAGTGCATGTGCATGAATGATTAAATCGGAATAATGGAATATTTTTCCAAAAAGTTCTCTTTTTAATAAATTGTATCAAGTTTTTATTTAATATATTCATGGAAAAAAGTTAATTCCAATATTCTGTTTATAATAATTAAAAAATTATATGAATAAAGTTGCATTATATTATATTTTAAATTTTTTTTTTGTGACTTATGGTCGTTTATGTTTGGTTACTTATTTGCTGTGATGCACGGACACGACACAACACGCGATATGCCGACACATCAATTTCAATTTTTCATATGACATGGGGACACGACATATTTATAAAATGTAATGTATTTTTAATAAAATTATAACAATATCTTGACATTTTATTTATATTAAATTTTGAATTATTATTTTTAAATTTTTTTAATGTTTTTTTAATTATATAAAATATTTAAGATAATTTTTAGTGTTGAGAAATAGTAATATATACTACTTTTGAACTCAGTTTAAGGACATAAATTAAGAATAAAGTATGACACGCGGAGACGTGATGATATTTTGGAATGTCGAGTGTGTCCGAAGATGTATTTTTTTGGTTTTTTAAGAACACGGATGGGATACTCCGAATACGCATGTCGAATGAGTGTCGGTGAGTGTCGTGTCCGAAACGTATCCGATACGTGAACACATCAATTCAACAAAGTATTCGTGCTTCGTAGCTTATTTGTAAAACTTCTTTCTTTTTGGGATATAATTCTTTTTTCAGATGTATTAAAATTACATATTACTTACTTATAGTATTTTGTGTGTATTTAAGTGAACCTATAAAATATGGTAAAATTCTAAAGCCAAAAGTTAACATAAAATAAATCCAATATCTAATATTAATCTAATACATATAAAAATATATTAATTATTTTATAATCAAATTCAACTAGGTTGATTTCAATACAAGAAACGGAAAGTAGCTTAAGCATTACCATTTAATTTCAGATTTTCAGTAGTGCTAAAAAGGGTGCACAAAGTGATAACAGGAACCTACAGTAGCGGATTTGATCTCATGGAGTTGGAGAGAAGAGAACAAATACGAATGGGAATAGGCAATGTTTTGTGAAGTTACGCAACTAGCGTGGTCAAGCAGTATAGTTCAACTATTTCTTTTTGTAAAAAAAAAAAAATTTCTTGGAAGACACGACATGGTGAATTGGTGAGTTGCACCCACAACTCATCACATGAACCCTCACTAGATGTGTCTGGCAAATATGATAACATGATTTTTTTGTTATCTAAATTCTAAAGTATTCTTTATCCAACTCAGTGAGTAATTAATCTCAAAATGTGTTGTAAACCTATTTAAATTTAAATAGATAGACAATAGATACATGTTTTAAAGCCACTCCATGCTTTAAACAACAGTCAACATATAAACTATTGAGTCTTGAGTCTTCAAACTAATTTTACAAAAAAAAAATTGGTTTATAAATATTTTTATCAATCAAATTCAATTAATTTTTTAAAATTTTTTATTCTCTTTTTTTTTCTCAACTGATATAAGAGATTGAAATCAATTTAATTGAACTTAATTGGTAAAAATTATATTTAAATCAAAGATAAATTATAAGAAACTATATTTTTATGAGTTTAATTTTAATACAATATAAATAATTTTATACCGTTAGTTTATATAATTTTTGAGATAATAAACTTAAAAATTAATTATTTTATTAATTAATGTGATAATACATGATTTATTGTATATATAATATTCTTTTATATTTTGATGGTTCATAAAAATTACAATTTTAAATATAATTTAATTTATATTCTACTCTTTTTAACAAACAATTAAACACAATTGTAAAAATCTTTCTGGTACCTTTATATCTTTATTTTTAAGTCATCAGCCAATTACCCAACACAATTTTATCTCCGTTTTTTTTTTTTTTCTCTTTTTGATAAATTTCTTCTTTATTCTTTAACCATCCCCACTTTGATATTTCACCACTAATACGTTGGTAGGGAATTAATTCTTTATCAGTAGAGTAGAGAGTAATAGCAAGAAATCAGAGGCGAAGGTCGATGGTGAGCAATGCGGCTGCGGTGCACGATAGTATAATTGTGGTTTCCGTAAATGCCTGAAAAAGGTATCAAAATGCCAAATTGGATTCCGCCACCGAAGCAGACCAATAATGCCAGGCCCAGAAGGCCGGAACAAGGCACAAACGTTGACGATTCCTAACATTGTGTTTTTCATATCTCCTTTTTCTTCTTCTTCTCTTTAATTTTTCTTCTTTTTTCCCTCTTGGTTAACCTATTAAAGAGAAAAAATATTTTATTGTAAAATTAATATTTATACTTCTAATATATTTTAAACCTATTTAAATATATTGAAATTATTATATTTATTTTTTCAAGTTGTTTTGTATGAAGAAAACGTATTTTTTTATTTTAAAAAATACTATAGTATATTACTATCTATACTATTGAAAAAAGGGACAGAGAAAGAAAGCTACAAAATTTAGATATGGATTGTAAACAATTGACTAGGAGCATTTTGTATTACACAATTCAAAAAAAATGACTTCACAATTTTCAAGCTTAAATTATAATTTTTTTGTGACCACTTAGAAGTTAGAATATAATACAAATAATAGAGACATAAAGATTAATACAGTTTTTTTTAACCAATAAATACATTTTACTTTTAGTTATACATTATAGCTTTAAATTTTGGAATAATGCTTGTCCATTTGAGTTATCCCCTCCTACATGATGCAGAAGATGAAAATTCCTTTGACTATTTGGGATTGGATTGCCAGTATTTATAAGAATTTCATTTGGGACGATAATGATTCTTTTCGAAAACCTCGTCTTCTAAGTTGGAAAAAGCTTTGTCGTTCTAGAGAATTTTGTGGTTTGGGCTTAAGGTCTACAAGGACCTTAAATAATGTGAACATGATGAAATTGGCTTGAAAATTTATACATGAGCCTAATGCTTTGTGGGTAATTTGGGTATAGGCAATGATGGCAAAATTTTTGTGATTAGAAAGCCCAAATATCATTGCAAAATTTTTGTGATTAGAAAGCCGAAATCATGTTCTAATGTTTGGAAGCGCATTACTGAGATGTAGCTGAAATTTGAAAGAAATTTATGTGCTTGTTTAGATTGGTTTTTTTTAAAAAAATATTTTTTATTGAATTTGTATTATTTGGATTATTTTTAAAAAAAATACTTCTATTTTAAAAAAAAAATAAATTATATATTTTTTAAAAAGTCAAAAATGTGTTATTTTTTTTAAAAAAAAAATATAATTTCTATTAATAAAAGATTTTATATAGAGAATTAGTTTCGGAGTTAATATTAATTTATGAAAAGATCATTATTCATTGCGTTTCAAGTATTCACTGCCTCGAAGACTTTGCTAATGACGTCTTACCGAATGCTGCATTAGACGAAAGGGTTTGTAACTATGTTATTAATGACCATTGGAATTGGAACCAACTTGCAATGTCGTTTTTGGGAGAAGATTAGTTTCCTATCAAGCCTCCAGAGAGCACTCAAGGAAATGATAAAGTAGCTTGGCTACTTACCCCGGATGGAATTTATTTCATAAAATCAGATTGCTTTATTTATGTATCCTCTCATAATGACTCTAAAATTAGTCATTATCGCTGTATTTGGAAACTACGAGCTCCACAAAGAGTTAGATCTTTCTGTTGGTTGGTGGCTAATGAAGCCTTGCTTACTAACGAGTTGCGTGCTTATCGCTATATGACTGTAAATAATGGTTGTCTAGTTTGTGATAATATCTCAGAATCTTTGTTTCATGTTCTATGTGACTATAGAGTTGTGTGGAATATATGGATAAGCATTGACACTAGATTAGGAATTGAAATTTTCAATAAGCCCCTTCATCTTTGACTAATGGAAAATTTAAGTTCTCATTCTCCTTCTCAAGGGTTCCTTGACCCCTCCTCTTCCCAACTATTATACATACTCTTTGGTTTTGAAGATATAAGCTGATCTTCGAGATTAATAACTCTTTGGATCGGAGGAAGTGAATATTCATTTCATTGCATCCAATCTAGCCAAAGATTACCATTTTGCTTAACTGGATCAATCTCGTGGTAGTAAAAGAATTGATTCCTTTATAGAGAAGCAAGTAAGTTGGCAACCCCTAATCTATCCTTTATTTTATGCTTACACTAAGGAAGAGTCTAAGCAACTTGTGGTGGCATTATTCATGATTATTCCAATAGATGTCAGGCTTGTTTTAGCGCTAACTTTGGAAGTTCGATAACCTTCGCAGATCTTTGGAACATCTTGTTGGGTCTTGATCTAGCTCTTTTCATAAATATCTCTCAACTTAAAATTAAAGTAGAGAAAGTCTTGGGAGCCAACCTTAGGGAGCTCATAAGGAGCCAATATCAATTTTTCTTATTTTCTCTTTTCTCTTTTTTCTTTTATCATTTATTATTTCCCTAATGTTGACTCCCTAGCATTACTCATTAAAGTATACTCTAAAGTTGTTGTTTTTCTTTGTCTTCATAAAAAATGTATAATTTCATAAATATTTGTTTATGTGTTTAATTTTATAAGTATACCTATAATTATGGGACAAACCCCCTAAATCCTAAATTATAATGAAATAAAAATAAGATGATGATTCAAAATATCTATTAATGTTATTAAAAAAATCTAATTTCTAGCCTTTCACAACATATATTCTATTTATACTATTTTTTGTATTTTTCTCATATAGTTAATTGATTTTTGAAAAGATCATATTATCAAATGAGTATTTTAAAAAAAAATTAGAATCCAAATTAGATTAAAATATATGTAAGATTGAGACGAAGGTATTGAGACTGAAAAACAGAGATTAAGAAATTGAGACTGAATTAAATTTGTTATTGTATTTAGTTTAAAATTTAATAGGAGACAGAGACTGAGAAATAGAAATCAAATTAAGTTGATGAAAAAATAACAAAAGTTAATAATGAAAATTTTAATGTTAAATGAAAATATTTAAATAAATTTATTTTTTAAAATTTCAGTTTGAGTTCTCAGTTTCTACTTTCTACTATTTGAATGTTTTAAAAATACTAAAATTTTGAAAAATAAAAAAATTTTAATCTTTCTTAATCAAACACAATATTGAGCGTTAATTTTCTAATATCAGCAGTGAAAACAAACACTTTCTAAAGGAAAAGAAAACACTTGCTCATATGGAGACAAGAGTGAGGGAAGAAACTGAAGTAAGCTTGCAGGCTGTGAAGTCTGAACTTTGAAGTGTAAACAGACGGAAACGTCGTCGTATTGGAATAGCCCGCGCTGGACCACTCCTACAAAAGTTAAAAAAGAAAAAAAAGGTGGACCCGCGAGCGCGAGGCAAAACCCTAAAATAAAAAAGAAAAACAAAATATGGTAGATAGCTAAATATCTGAAATCCCGCCTCCATTGAATAGGTTTTGAAATGAAAACCCTCACCGAACCCCAACCCCGCTCTTTCCCTATCCCTCCCTCACTCCTTTCCCGCCTCTCCCTCTCTTTCTCTCTCTTCCCCATCTTCTTCCTTAAAATCCCTAATCCCTCCATTTTTTCTTCACCACTCTCCATTCCCAATCTCAATCTCAATCTCCCTCTCCCTCTCTATCTTTCTCTCTCTCTTTCACACACACTCACTCAGCCATGAACCGAAGGGCTAGAACAACCATCCCTCAACACCACCAGACCTTTCACAAGTACCTCAAACCCGGTGCCCTAGCTCGAATCCGCGATTCTCGCATCATCAGCGCCAGATCTCACCGGATCGGCTCCATCTGCCAGATCCCTCTCCGTCGCGCTTCTCCTCCTTCCTCCCCCTTGCATACGCCGCAGGACACCGCCTCCCCTCAGCCTCAGCCCAACGCTGCAGCTTCCGCTGACGGTTTCCCGTTCTTCGTTGGCAGGATCTACGGACCTCGCTGTCCGCAGCGGAAGAAGCTCATGGCCGCTAAGTCCGTTATGTTCGTTCCCCTCAGTCCCGCCGCGGACTCGCCCGATCTGGTCATTGACTCGTTCGGCGGCGACTTCATCGCGGCCAATTGAAAACGTTGCTTCGTTTTGGATTTTCTTGTTTCAGAGGCGATTATTCAGTTGTAGTATATAGAGCGGTTTAGATGTGTAGATCGACGTGCTCTTTGTAGTACTTCTGTTGGATTATATGTGCAAAAAAATTGTTTAGATAAGGTTCAAACTTAAATTTTAATAAAGTGCAATCAAATTTCCAACTTCACATCAGTGTTTTTTTTTTTTTTTGGTGTACCTTAGTTATGGGCGTGTTGATGATTTATCTGCGATGATGTTGACTGGATTTGAATGCTCGATAGATTCGAATTTGAGGAAAATGGGAATTGCAATCTCCGATTTCGGTATTTTCTTTATAATGCAGATCCTCGTAAGAGGCTTTACTTCAATTTGTTTGATGATGAATTGACTTATGATCGGTTCGTTAATGTTGAATTTACTGTGGTTCTGATGCAATTAGTAATCAATATTAATTGTTAATACTGCTATTCATTTTGCCCTTTGTCCGTTACGGTTTTCTCATGTTCACTAATGTGGAGTTATTACGAGAGACAGATGCAACTATTGTTAATTTGTTGTGGAATTTATTACTGTTTTTTATGTTGACCTAGCTATGTATGCTATTTTTCTTTTTTACATTGTGAGATGAAATTCATGTTAGCCAGAATTCTGATTTCTCTAATAAAGCTGGTATGATACAACTTGATTCACTTTACTAGTTTTTTTTTTCGTTTAAAGGATTTTTAAATCTGTTTTCTAATTTATACCCTGTGGTTTCTGTTACAATTTATATAGTTGAACCATTGTAATCATGTTGTTTCCATGGACTATGCAGAAGAAACTTAACTATTATGCCTGGAGATTGTAGAGATTTTGTTTGAACATGAATTGCAAAAGGGAAGAAGAAGCAGTTACTCACAGCAAGACATACTGCTACTGATATCTTTAACTTTTCCTGTCAATCTGAAGTTGATGTTTGTTTAACAGGATGCCTGATTTGTTGCTGCAGCTTAGCATCATACATAAACATTAATTTCCTGTCACTGTCATACATCATATGCATTCATTCCACCTTGTTCTGTTTCTAAAGTCATTGTTGTATCCATTCTATATAATATTTGTGCACTGCACACATATGTGAATGCATCTTGAAAGCTTCTCTACACTTAAATTTGAGGTGTTAGATTCTACGTGTGATCATGACTTTTGAATCTGAATCAAATTGTGGTTTCCAATATGAACTTGAGATATGGTTGGGTACTACTAAACTCAGCCCCTGTTGGTTGTGAGTACTGAATAGCAATATGATGAACTTGAGATGTTTGTGCCTTTGGCCATTGATTTGTATTACTATTTGGTACTGTGCTAGTTTTATTTTTATTTTTTCCCTTTTCTTTGACACTAAATGCTATTTATGTCCAATTAACTGTTGGTCAATTGTTTAGCAGAAGATTGTAATTGATGACTATTTAAGCATGTCGATTTTTGTTGGTTTCATTAATTGCGGTTTTAGAAGGACAGCATTTTGGATGGTGAGGTTTAAAGTGGTGATTTATAGCATGACTAGAATTCTAATTCATTTGAACAATCACTGTTATTTACATTTATTTAGGTGTTCCAAGAATAAATCAGAGTTTTTTTCTTTATTCTATTCATGTTGTGACACATCAACGATATTGAAAGAAATAGGTTAGTTAAAACTTAAAAGAACGTGGGTTTTTTTTTTTTTAATTAGCCATAAATAATATTAGGGTTTAGGGTTTTGAAGATTTAGTTATAATTTATAAACAAAAACATTAATCATTTTTTTGCAAATGGCAAACCTAATAGGTACCTTTGATTAGGTTTGGTATGCTAATTTTCCGGCTGCTTAAATGTGATGACACCATTATTGTGTTGAAATGTAACAAGGTTTAGTTATATCGCGTCATGTTTGCACGAAATTCTGCTCATGCTTAGCACTGAACAAGGGATGTAACAATAAATCCTTCACCTTTGTATGCGTTATTATTGCATTAGGAAGCAAATTGCGGTAGCAAATAGTGCTACATGATTTATTATTAGACCTATTGACCTTATAAAAAAATTAAAGTCTGGAATTAATGCACCAACTTTGGTGGAATGCTTCTTCGCCTAATAGGTTTATGTTTATCGTTAATGAGGTCCTTGTCACCTGTTTGTTTTTTTTTTTTTTCCGTGGTCACCTGCCTTATCATTAATGTGCATGCTATGATAAAAAGTTAAAATAATAAAAAAATGAAGATTATTTTATAAATAAATAAATACTTATTTATGAGCATGTGTCATTTTATTTATATTAATTTTTTAAGATGAATTTATACACATTTTTTAATTTTTTTTTTTTTGAGCTAACACATTTCTTAATTCTATTCACGATCTCTTCATCGTAAAATCCTCCTATTAGTATATTCAATCTTTTCCTGGTCCTTGTAGAAAAAAACCTTTGTTTCTGGTCTGGGCCGGACAAAAAGTCTCGCATAACATAACAAGCTATAGTAAAGGGCTTATCAAAGCCCAATACCCTTCGACACATAAATTAGTGTGTGGTGTGTGAGTAAGTCCAAATAAAAAATAAGGAAATGGGTCAACAGTAAAAGAGAAAGAAATAATGCCAAAATAAAGTTTCTTTATCTTGGGGTTCCCTCATTTCAATACCAAAACAAAAAAAGCCCATTAAATTCAAATTGCAAGTCAAGGCCGAATTCCTTTTCCATTTTTTTCAAGTTTCTTATTTCACAGGACCGAAAAAAAAAAAAATGCTAGAACCAACGTTAAGAAATCATTAGAGAGCCAATAATTAAGTTATCATCCAAAATTTATATCAGTTATCATCAGTAACTCATATATCCAAAATTATCATATAAAATTTATGAGTTGTGTTGACTTTCTATTGATTATAATGTGTTGGTTTCTAGTCTTAAAAAAAAATCTTGGTTCCTACTTCGTAGTTCTTACTAAAGTTTTAAATTTGTGGTATGTAACTATTTATGATAAATTTGTTGCGGATTGATTTTCAAGTAAATAATAAGTATTGATTACGGTGGCTCCTAAAGCAAAGCAGTCCCACATGCATCACATGAACACACGCTGATAAAAGTAGAAACCACGAGTGAATAGCGAAGTGCAATTTTTCTTTTTCCTAATCACTTGCATGCATGTGGAAGAACATGTACGGTGCATGTCATGCACTCCAAGGTCCAGTAACATGATTATACTAGTATGGATGCCTTATCCTTAAAGTATGGGGTATCTTAACAACGTGAATTTGTTTAAGTCCTAACCTCTGCAGTATGTACCCACAAAACATGATTGTTGTGAAACACCTCCCAAGAATTGTCCATAAAGAAAACAACCACTATAAATACACTTGGACCACACACACACACACAAGTAATTTGAGTATTTGAGAGTGATTAATAAGTTTAATATAATGTACCCTAGTGTATTACTTTAAGTTTAATGTTTATACATTGACAATTTAAAATAGGTTAACAAATATTTCATCTTTAGGAAAATTATCACATGTTCCATTGGTAAAACTGGAACATCATATTCCGTTATAAAAAAATTTGCCTATTTACTATTTGTCTTATAGTGAGTATTGAAAGACTAAACTAACTTTAGTCATATTGATGATTTATCACAAAAAATCAACTTAATATTAAAGGAATTTTTTGACTTGTGGACCGTAGGTACTAGCTAAAATATTTAAGAAAAATGACTTTGTTGTGTTCAAATTTCAAATAGAATAAATAAATAAATAGTTACAATTTTGTCATAAAAAATAACTATAATTTAATATTGTGAGAAGTTTAATAGAATTGTATAATTCACAAAATTTATTAGCTAAAATATATATATTAAAATATGAATACACATAAAAAATTAATAACACGTATATTTATGAAAAAATTAGTCAATTTAATTTTGGTGTCTGATTCTTTTCATTGAATTAAATCCTATTATAGTTCTTGGTGCAATTTTTAAATCTAAGAAATCAAAAGTACAATTAAATTCTTAGGACCATTATGATGTTAATCGCAAATGAATTAAAACGTGCTTTAACTCTTTTTAATATTTTGAATTTATAATATAAATTTAATTTCAATGCACTGACTGTGTAAAGAAATTTTACACAACATTTAATAAGATAGCGCCAAATCAACAAAAATAACTTCTTTTTTCACCTACCACGTGATTAGTTATCAAAATCAACGGATATGATTACACGACATTGTAAAACATTTTACACTGTCAGTACATCAAAATTAAACTCTTCATAATATTTTTGTTCATTTTTAATTAATGTCAGAATAACTTATTAGACTATTAATCAATATTAAATCATAAATAAGGAGAATGCAATTTGATGAAATTACAAGCATGATTTATGTTATTTATGTTTTTAAAAAATATTATTAATAAATATACTAAAACTAACTACTTAACATACTTAAGTGTTAAGCTTGACAAAAATACAATAATTTTCGATAAAACTATATAAACAATAATTAAGGAGACCTCATTAAAAAGTAATATTAAATAGGAGAAATTAGAATGTACAAAAAAAATTTTAATCATCACAAAAATAGAATATATATAAAAAAAATTCGGTAAACATGTCAAAAAAAAATTTAATCACCACAAAATTAAAGTATATCAAATAGTGGAGAAATACTTAACCCAAAAATAATTTAATTAACTTAATAGTATTGATTTATTAAACAAAAAAGATCGTTTCAGGCATAGAAGAAAAAAAGGCCCTTGAGCCATCAGCCTAACATGGATTCGGCTCGGCTCAGGCTTGCTCAACCAGTGAGTGTAACAAGCCAAGCCTTGGACAATCAAGGGAACACAAGAGGGGTCAAATTGAATACCCATAGAGTAGGTTAAGGGAACACAATATTATCTAGTCTAGAGGTAGGTACCTTTCAAAAAGTCACACCTAACATCATATACACTAATTATAATATTATTAAATCTAAATGGTGCACATGACCAGAACATCACATTTCCTTAAAGTTGTTTTATGTGAAAGCTTCCCATCTTTTAATTTATTTTCTTTCATAGTTATACTTACTCAGTTAATTAGTGCTATTTTTTAGTTTTATTTTCTTTCACTTGAGCTATCCAAATTGGTTATCATATGCTTATGTGATAGTATATAATCAAATGTTGACATTTTTTAAGAGAAAATTAAACGAGCTTTTTTTTTTGGTGAACGAAAATTAAACGAGATAATATTTTGGATTTATTTTGGGCCTTGGCCCAATGTCACTGGTACTCCAACCTGGGCTTGCTTAGGTAACTGCTTGTTCGGCAAAAAATAACCTACAAGGAGTGGTTATTTGCAATTGATTATTCTATTCTAAGATTTGAGAGAGAAACCAAAATCTCTTTTTGATGGAAAACGAAATGGCTTCGGTCTGTAATGAAATGAGAGCAACTGAAACCGAAATAGAAGAGATGGAACCCATTTCTTTATGTGACACAAAGAAAGCAGTTGAATTAGAAACCAAATTTGGTCATGAAAATCAAAGTCTGATGACTACTCTAAAGGCAAAGTTGCACAAACTGAAGAAGGCTTGTGAGGGTCAACTGATTCAATGTGGTGTCATTGAAAAATCCGACACAGTTAGAGTCTACCAGGTTTGGCCAGGGAAAAATGTAATTAAACTTTGTAATTATTATAATATGTATAGTCTATGATATGATGTATCAATCACTAAATAAAACCGTGCATTATATTACTTGTTGTGATGATGCAGGTCTTTTTGTTGCATGGGAGATTAATATGTGGTCCAAATCCAAGAGGGTTAATGTTCACCTCTGTTTCAATAGTCCTTTCAAGTTGGATTTTTGCCAGATATGTTGTTAAGGACATGCATCATCACTCTGCCGTCATTCTTACATTTTCTTTGCTCTTCACATTCATTGTTGGTCCCTCTAAAGTCTAAACCCCTTCTTGGTCCATTAATTAATTAGTTATTATTACAAATCTTTTGTTTAATTAAATGCAGGTTCTTGTGAATTTGATTCGAGTTAGCACAACTGACCCGGGGATTATTCCTAGAAGTAATGAGCAAGAAACTGTGGAAATAGAAGAGGGTGGTAGTAGTAGTAGTGATGGAAGAAGAAGTAAAAGGGTAAGCATGAATGGGGTGGAAGTGAAAGTGAAGTACTGTAGAGTTTGCAAGATTTTCCGACCACCTAGAAGTAGCCATTGTGCAATATGTGACAATTGTGTTGACAGATATGATCATCACTGCCCTTGGGTTGGTCAATGCATTGGATTGGTAATAATAAATTAATAATTATGTTATTGTAAAAAAAAAAAATTACATGATACCCTAATTTTAAACACATATAAATCTGATTGGATTATATAGTCTTTGGTTTTTTTTTCTTTCTCTTGTGACTTAAGTTTTGATGATTGTAAATGCAGAGGAACTGTAGATCTTACATGGCACTAGTGATATCAGCCTTAATATTCTTTGTGTACATTTTTGCCTTCTCTTGTTGGATACTACACAGAAAGAATGTAGATGGATTTATTGGAATGGTGAAGACATGCCCGGAGACATTAGCATTGGCTGCACTTGCCTTCAATGCTATTGGATTTTTAGGAGCCCTTGCTGTCTACCATCTCTATTTGATAGCAATAAACGAGGTAATTACTAATTAATTTGAAGTGCACAAAGTTAATAATAATGATGAAAAGGAAATAATAACGGCAAAATGTAATTAATAATAACACATAGATAAATTTAAAACAAGTCGTCCAAGTGAAAAACGAATATAATATTACTACTAGAACAAACAAAGAATTTAAAAGTAAACAAACAGGTTTTAAATTTATTCGTGTTAACTATAAAACATGTTCGTTGTATATATAAATTTCTATTCGTGCACGAACAGAATATTATTACTAGAACGAACAGAGAATTTAAAAACAAACGAACAGATTTTAAAACCTGTTCGTGTCAACTATAAAAATATGTTCGTTGTATACATAAAAACCTGTTCGTTTTTCACTTGGATGAAAAAAAAATGTACAACTAAATTAATTGGGTATATTATACCTAACTATTAATTTTATCTTACATATTTTTCTATTTGAGAGTGTGCACATATATTAAAGAGCAACAACACCGATTATTCATTTCTATAATTACTGTACATTTTTCATCTATACTGAAGAATGCAACTAACAAATATAATATACTTATTCATAGAAAGAGTCAGTTAATAATAATTATGTCTAGCGTAAAGAAATCTCTAACATTCTAACATTTCATTGCAGACAGCTTATGAGAATTTTCGGCAACGTTATGTGGGTTCTAAGAACCCGTATGATAGAGGAATATTAAGCAATTTCAAAGAGGCATTTTTAGTGGCGGTTCCTCTTCCTAGGGTAGATTTACGAGCAGAGGTTACAAAGGATATAGGTAGTGGCCAAATTACATTTGGTGGAGTTGAGTGAGACCTCTTACTCTACTAAGCAATGATTATAATGATTTCAATTGTGGATTATTAGAATATGTTACTTTTGATTAGTAGTGGTTACATGTGTTTGTTCCAAAAATAATATAAAAAGATTGATGATGATTTGGTCTATCTTCTCCTAAGGATGAAGCTTCTTGAGTTAGGAAACTTTAATAGATTGGTCAAAGAAATCACTTTAAATCTTTAATGATGTAGTTCTGTCGGCACTTACCTTACACTGACCTACCTCATGTTAAGAATAATGAGGTGTTTAAAAGAAAGTAAAAGCATTGAGCCAAGGTATAAATAAATAATAATGTTAGAAAAGGATATGAAACCTTAGCTTGTGTGTTGGGATTACTTCAATGTCCAAATTTTATGTTACTTTTACTATTACATATAATAATTAACTGTTTGGTTCATGCCCTCTTTAATTTGCAAGCTTCGTCTCTATAGGTGAAAATGCTACCAAATGTTTATGACTAAATCATCCTGGGCTTAATTTGTAATCAATAATGCTAAATAATCAATAAAAATTCAATCAACATCAGCTAAAAATTTAAATCAAATGTTTTATTTTTTTTAAATTTCGAATGTTTATTTATAAAAAAATATAAAATTGACTAATTATTAGATGTTTTTTATTTATTATCAATACTTTTTCATTTGCAATTACCATAAGGTGCCTATTATGATGAAATAGAAAAAAATGAAAAAAATGAAGAATAATCAAATTTAATGAATTAAAATAATTGTAAATCTTATCAAAATTTACACTCATACATCAATTTAATAATTTATTATTATTTTCTTTGTACTTTTATTTTTTTTTTATCTTCAGCAAAGAATTATCCTTATCATAATATGCTAAAAGTTAATTTAGATTTATTAGCTATGCATCAGTCATCATAGTATTGTAAATTGTATATTTATTTATATTATTGACACATAATGTGAAGTTCTGAAAATTGGCCAACATCACTTTAATAACTCATCATTTCATCACATATATAGTTTCTCAGTCTCCCAATTAAACTTTACTAATGTACTTATAATAGTGCACAAGTATATATATAACACAATGCATTAGGATTCAAATATGGTAGGTGAATGCACGGTAGAACCATCTCATTCCTACTATTTAAACTTGAACTTGATAAGGTTTCATTTATGTCATTTTTGATATGTTTCAACTACATAACGAATGTGGGTCATAGTAACCTCAATTCACGGGTCAATCATATATATTGATTATGTAATATAACTAAGACCCAAAAATTAAAAGCATGTGATGCATGTACAAGACTCTAATTTAATGCTATTCAAAGTAATGCGTTTCTTCCCTTGTCTCTAGTCTTTAATTTCTTTAAAATTTAAAATTAAAAAATATTTGGGGATTTTTTTTTTGTCAAAACATATTGGTGGTGGTGGCTATAATAATTTGGTTTTGGTTAGTTGAACTAATTTATTATGCAATGCATAAAGCATATATATGTAGGAAGCACCTAGATCTTTAAGACTTGTTGTGTGTGTGTTTGGACTTTAATTTGGACCATGAATGAATGTGAATACGTTAAAGCAGTCCATTTAAGCAACTTTATTATTTCTTTAGAATAATTGGCATATCTGAAAAAAAGGATATGGGTGTGGTGATGAATAATTTTAGTGGGCCCTAAAGAACCCCTATTTGGGTACTCTATGATACTTATTGTTTATGTTAGAATTTTTATTAGAATATATATATGTGATGGCACGTTGAGTTAGTTCCTCTTAGCATATAGAGCTACCACAATCTAGGAAAAGAAAGTACAATAATTTGATTAGAGCAGCGTGTACACAATCATGCTACTATCATAACCATGCCTCATTTGCTAAAAAGGTGTCATTATAAAAAAACACAACACATAATAATTCTAGTGAATTTTAAAGGTAACACAAATTAAGCGTTTATTACTATACATGTTGGTAAAATTCAAACCAAGGAATTTCACATTAACTTAATTAGTGTGTAACAAATCTCTAAAGTTAAGATCTGGTGGGTTTCTTTTTGGGGGGGCCAAGTTTGAGAAAAGGTTTTTGCTTTAGTTAAGTTCGTACAAACATGAGCAGAGGCTCAGTGAGTAGTGTTGTTGAGAAAGAGACAGAATAATAATCAGTAATTCCAATTTGGAGTGAATGTATCATGTATGTGTATGGATCACTGGATCAGGCAAAGAAGAATAAGAAGAAACAAGTCTCAACTATTTGGGTCTTATTACAAAATCGTCTGAACCAAGCTAACGGTTTTCAGTTAGTAAATTTGTGTAGTGCAGTGGCAGCTTTGTGTTGCTTCAAGACAGAATCAAATCAAACCAAAGGACTAACTCATTTCCTTTTATAAAATATTTATTTATTTTTTGTGAAAATATTTTTTTCTTTTTGTTGCAAAATTAACTATGCATACATGAGCATGTATAAGTGTGATTGGAGCGCGATAAATAATATACGGCTCTAGTTGAAGTGATTAATATAACTTTTGGTCCTTGTTAAAAAACAACAAAAATGGCATATTATGAGCCCACCCTATTAACTGTTCTACATGTAATTACTAAAGTCAAAAAATGGTTTGTCATATATGAAACGCCAATTACGTAGGTAGTTTGCTTTTTACATTTTTTGTTGTTCCATCTTTATCCTCCGCACACAATCAAGTATACTAATAGTGTTGATTATCTTAATATGTAGTTAGCAACCATTAAAGTATTTAACGATAATAAGAATGAACTGATTAAAATTTTAAAAATGATATCGGGTGAACAAATGAATTTTAAAAATTGTTTGAGTAACATATGTTAATCATTACTATTTTAGAGTTGGCATATCATCAGGGACGAACCCATGTATAACAAGGAGGAGGAGGAGGGGGCACTTGCCCCCACTAATAAGGCTTCAAATTTTTCCAAAAAAAAATTAATAATATATATATGTCTTCACTCCAAAAATTAATTGCCCCACTTATTTTATTTATAATTTTATCTCATCTTTTACCTCTTTATTTTTTTACTTTCCATAATTATTGTTATTACTAAAATCAATATTAAATAAATAGTACGATTTTAAATCTCTTATTTCTTGAATTCATTTACACTCTCATTAGTTAATAAATGATATCAATAATTTTATTTACCTAATGTTTGTTTAACCAAGTGCAATAGTGCAAAAGCTCATATGACATCACACCATTACCCATTGTAAGAGATATCGAATTTGAGTCTCTCTTTAGATATAATAAAAAAGCTCAATTATTTTTCATTTTTATTCTCATGCGGCTCTTTACATTCTCCATAATTTCTTTTTTCATCATTTTTTTTTTCGATCATAAATTTTAATTCAAGTATTCAACAATTAAGGTATTAATCAATTTTTTTTTATAATTTTTATTGTTTTTTATTTTATTTTTAAATATAAATGTTCTTGTTCGTATTATTATATATATTTTTATGTTAGTTTGAACGATGTTTGAATTTAAAATAAATATTTTTTATATTTAGACATATTAATGAAAAAATATTTTAAAAGAAATCATTTTATTGAATTTGAAGTCACTT
>JASCZI010030394.1:32097-45154 GCA_036250425.1 Stylosanthes scabra | reverse complement strand
GTTTAGTAATATATATAAAGAGATATTTAATCAAGTTGGTAATGAAAAAATTATTTAATATTTTAAAATATAAAAATAAAAAAGAAGTACATTATATTTTGTCTTTTAAAATTAATATTTTTTTTATATGCTAATATTTGTTATTTTTTGCCCACGATAAAAAATTTTTGAATTCGTCACTGCATATCATATACCATTATAGATATTTAATAACCACATGCATCTACACATGAAATATTGTTTAAAGCAAATTTAAAGGTAGTGGGTCACTAACACATATTAGATATTACACATGCATGTAATTTTTTTTTTGGTACATCACACATGCATGTAATGCTAACCTTCACAGTGTTTTTCTTTTTTCTCTACAATCATCATTAGAAGAAAGCTTGGACTTATTATTGTAATCATGAACTTTTCCTATAATAATACCATGTTATATATTTTTTATTTTCCATTCTTTCTTTTAAAAAAAAACTTCATGAGAAAGGTGATGGACACCCACAAAAACATATTTAATTTTTCCATTATATATTCCCATTGTGAAGTGAGAGTTGTGAGCCATGACAGGGTGGAATGTTGTGTATCACATATGCAATATACATAGGTCGATGGAGCAAGTGAGCAACTGAAATTATTACAAGGCAGTTAACTTTTCTTTATTAATATATAGAATTTAGGGTAATATATTGAAGGTCGAGAAGTTTTAAAAATACTTTTAATATTTAATTTAATTCAATTTAATTTTATCATAATACTTTTATTGATTTCAATTATATTTCTAATTGAAATTTCTTGTGCACGAGGAATTGAACGCTTAGGGTTATAATTAAAATAAATCAAAAACGCTAAGGGTAAAATTAAATCAAATTAAATGTTAGGAATATTTTTGAAATTTCTCACAAATGTTAAGAATATAAACCATATTTTACCTAGAATTTATTTTTTGTTGTAAAAGGATTTTAGTATATATAATTAATTATGTATTATCATATCAATAAAAATAATTGGTTTTCAATTTACTACGTACATAAATCTTATTGATGAACATCTAATATTTTTTTTCCCAGTTATTATATGAAAATTAAAGTTATTAATGTTAATTAATAATTTATGGATGAAAATGTTCCCTATCCACCCTTGTCTCTATAATAGAAAACATGTGAAAGTTGTATGAATTACACATGGGGGCTCATCACTATATACCCTACTCTCCCTCTGTCTCTTTAACGTGCTTTCATGCTTTGCACCACATGCATCGCTGCACATATATAAATATCCATCCTCTATAGGCCCCCTATACATCTAAGTGTAATCATTCATTCTTTTATTACTTAATTCTATATATTATCATTAATTCTTCATAATCTTAGCTTAATAATTAATATATAGCTAGTGTAATGCTTAATTAAGATCTAAGATAAGATCGTTAATTAGTTCATTCCCTCTTCTTAATATACCTTATTTAATATATGTGTTCCAATTAAGAGACATTCAATAATTATAGGTTATGCTTAATTAGTGTGGTTCAAAAGGAAGGATGTCTTTCCCATCTACAAGTTATTAGATTGACTAGTACAATTATTGCACTAATAATAATAATAATAATAATAATAATAATAATAATAATAATAATAATAATAATAATAATAATATATCCTTATATATTATGTTTCAACGTGCAATTAGGTTAATTTAATTAATTAAGCTGCTTTCTGCATTATGGTTTGTATGATTCATGACATACACATGCATGTGCATGTGTTGTTAGGGCAAGAAAGAGTGAAACACTCTCATCTCTAGCTACTCTAGTAATTAGCGAGGTTGTCTATCTCAAATGATTCTCTCTTCGTTCTAAGTTGTTTGTTATTTACAACGTTTAATTTGCTTGTTAAGCAAATATGAGAGTTTAGGAATCTTCATTGAGTAATAATCAAGCATTCTATAAACTTCAAACTCTCAAACACATTATTATTCTCATACATATTTTTTCCCCTTTTTTCTAATTATGTTTTTTCATGAATATTAAGAAAAATTATCATTCTATAGATGAATAATAATTTAAAAAAATTATCTTTAATTTATTATAATCATGAACATTGTATAATAGTGAATTAGTGATGATGTATGTGTGATCTAATAGAAAATATTGCACATTATTATTATATGGCGATTTCAGTAACCGATGAACATGATTAACAGAGAACCATATAATTTAGTAGTTACTAATTTTGTTCTTCAAAAAATTTGTTCTTCCGCTGTACCTGATGTAGATCTAATGAAATCAAATTCATGAATTATGAACGTAAGCTCCAAGATTAATGTTAAAGAATGAGAAGCAAATTGCTGAGAAGGCATGTTTTCCAAGATAACGTAGGCAAATTAAATTTGACGAAAATATCCTCCGCAAGAAAAGCCAGGATGTTCCAATGATGTCCACTTTTCATTGGCTGAGAAAACGTTAGATTCAGTGAGGGCTCCCCAAATGATGACACGTGTCAGTAGCCTCGTGACGTGGGCCATCAGATTCTGGCCTTTTATAAAAGAAGCCACGTGAGAAGGAACGAAATAGGTCACGTGACTAATGTCGAGACATAGGGGGTAGTGGGTCCCATCCAACTGGGAGTAGGCTCTCCATTTGGCACGGACCTTAGATCTTGGCACGTGCCTTCGACCGACTCTTTCAGTAAAATAATGAATAATCTTTAGGAAAAACTCTGGTAGCTGCAATCTTGTTATTTGTTAGTTCCAAAAAGATCAGAATTCAGAAAAATATGATGTCATGCTCGTAGATTACAAAACCTCTAACACCAATGCAATATTGGATTTAGTTTATATGAATACCACATCGCAAAAAAAGTTATTATTTTGCAATTTAATTATTTCATAGTTTAATTTTAATGCACTGACAGTGTAAAGAATTTTATACAGTTATCTAATTAGATTTATGTATTTATTTTACTTTAGAAATAATGAATTTAAAAATTAATTACTTTTGATAATATAATAACATCTAATTGAATATATATGTAAAATTTTTTTACATCAACAATATATGAAAATTAAATTCTATAAATATTTAGTAACTAATAATGAAAACCTGATAAGAGTTTTTTGAAAAAAGTTAATCGATTCAAGAGTGGTTTCTTATTTTTTATTTTTTTTTGTCTATCTTGGTTTTAATCTTAAATTTGTTTTTCTACTGTTAAAATTTGAATCCAACACCATTAAGACATTAACTATGAAAATTAAAAGTGATTCATAATGGCCACGTCAAAGGAATGTGAGCTATAACATTACTATGGAGTGCCAATAGTGTTAACGTTACTATGACCTGTCAATTAATTTATATATATATTATTTAAATTATTTTTAATATATATTTTATATTTTAATATATATTTTATATTAATAATTAATTTAATAATTAAATTTAAATAAGTAAATAATACAACTCATGTTAGTATGTAAATAACATAGAAAATTTTTTAAATATATTCGTGTATCGATATACTTGTAATCTGTTTTTAATTTATATATATAAAACTTTTTTTTAATTAAAATTAATAATTATAAATTATAGGTATATACTTAAAATTTTTCCAATATTGACCCATTGTTATAGCTGATAGACCAAAGCGTAAAGAATGAACGCTCTTTTGGTCTATATTATTATGCTTTGTCAAATTTTAGCAAAAACCCATTTCGATTTAATTTCCAACTTCATTGTACTTGTTGGAAACTACTATTAACGATTAGAAACAAATATGGATGATATTATAAGAGCAGTAATTTGAGAGAGAAAATTAAAGATCACTAAAGTACTAATTAATTTGGTCTTTATAATAGGTGAGAAACCTAACGATGATAGGTGAGAAACGAAACCACGCACCAATGGCGATTTGCACCCAATGTTGTGGGATGATAGATACTATTTTAGGACACCTATTTCATATCATAGGAACACAAATAATAAATAAATAAAACACTTCCGATTTTGAAACAGAAATTATATCATTATTTCTCAATTTCTTTTTCAAATAATAATTTTATTTCAGAGTAAACGACAAAGAAGAGTAGCAGATAAAAGAATGAAATCCTTACCTTGGTTCGCTAAGCTTGGAAACAGTACTTTTATTATTTATCTCTGGTTTTGTCACCTGACTAGTGAAAAAATATAAAATAGAATATATAATATATAATATGTTAATCTACGTACTATATGCTTGTCAATAGCTCTTCTATTATTAACCTAAATTATTATGAGAGGGAGAATGATTAGTTTAAATAAGCTAGTTTGAAATTTGAATTAGTCAATAATTAATCATTAATTATTAATTATAAGCTAAATTATCGTAGATTCATAGATAAGATTCTTTATGTTTCTCGCAATTAATGAGGAGCATATGAGGGAGATAGAGCCAACTCTTTTCCATGCACATGCAAATGCATATGCCTTGTCTTGTGTGACAGTGATTCCATTCATGATATATGAATTTGCAGTCAAATATATTAAGCCTTAATAAGTAGACTCAAAAAAACTTGTAAATTAATCTCTAATATGTAATTTAGTCAATTCATATATGTATGTCAAAGTCTTAATTTTTGAATATTTTGTATAGTTTATTTTATATTTAATTTGTTAGTGGAAAACAAAATGGAGGGCAAGTCATGCAAGTTGGGGGAACCTTTCTAGCTGTGTCATTGTCCATCTTCCCTTTACTCTTTATTCTTTAAGCATATATCAACCTTTTTATCCCCAAAATTCAAAAAAGAAAGATAGAAAAAAAATAATTCACGGTTATCATGGAGATATCGTTATCAAGAATACAAAGCCATGTTGTGTTATTTAGCTAGAAGGCAAAAAAGGGAGAAATTTTTTGAAGAATGGAAAACTTTTTAATTCATTTTATTTGGTTCCATGAGAATAACTCACAATTTAATTTTTTTAAAATTTTTTTTATAATAAACCAATTCATTATATTTTTAAACACATACAAAACTTCAATGTAAATTAACTAAAATTCAGTCATTAAATTAATTATTTACATAAAAATATTTAATATTATTATTAAAATATATAAAACATATATATTTAATAATTAATTTTTAGTATTCACAAAATATTCTTTTATCTAAATCTAATGTTGTATCCAATTATATATAAAGTTGATTCAATTCAATATTTAAAGAAAAAATCTGTTTGCACTAACTAATCAACGAGAAGGATGTAGGGAAATTAGAGAGGTCACGACTACACTGTTTTTGTATTTTCTGTAATGTGATTATTAATTATTAATCAGAGTGACTAATGATAAGTTGATAACAGTGGGTGATGATATTGATGTCCTTCTCCCTCATCAAATTCATGCATAAATAAATGGTCTCATCAATTGCATGAAAGAACATGAACGCGTGTCAAGAGACAGTTTTTTCATTGAACATATTTCTACACAAGAATGTTAGTGAAGAGAGAGAGAAAGCCATGTATAGTTACTTCTGCCAATCACATCACATAAACAGTTAAATACTGCTACTAATTACTAAAGGCGTCTAAATAATAGAATTAGATCAGATTTCTTGCTTTAACAGTATTTTAATTTGATTTCAGCAAAAGAAAAATAAGAATTTACATGTAATAGAAACTACAAATTGGTGATTAACTATATCCTCTAATTTCTCTATTGATAATATAAAATATTTTATTATACAAGTACAACTATCTAATTTTTAAAAAGTAGTTGTAAAATAAAGTCCCAAATATTTGCAAGAAGGTTTTTCATTAGAGATAGAGAATCATAGATTAGGAGGGTATAAATGTGAAGGCAAAAAACAGTTAATGGAGTAAGAATAAATAAAGAGAGAGCAGAGAGGGAAGAGGGTGGGCCCCGCCCCCCAGGCCCCAGAGGGATGGTTTGGTAATATGCTATTATAAAACTCAGCGGTTACAAAGTCTTCTCATTTCTCTTCTCTTCAACGTCCCTTACCTGCAAAGCCACAAAAAACACATAAAAAGAAAGAGAATACAGAATAGAACAAACTCAAAGCAAAGCATATATAACAATTTAGCTGAAGCACAACATAAACAAACCAACAAAACACTTTGCACTTCCTCTGTTCTCATTCTTCTTCTCCTTCTTTCTTCAAAGGTGCCCACTTCCAAATTTTCTTCTTCTCCTTCAGAATTATCAACATGGTTTTCTCACTCTGAGTGTCAAGTTGGCAAGTTGTGTGTGTATATAGAAAGGATCAAAGGACAATGAATTTGAAGAGCAGAGGAGAGGTTCTTCTTCCTCATAGAAGCTTTTTATCTCAGAGATGGATGATTTTCCTTTGTATTGGAAGCTTCTGTGCTGGCATGCTATTCACCAACAGGTACATCGAATTTCATTCTCTCTCTCTCTCTCTCTCTCTCATTTCATCTTGTTTTCCAAGTTTCTGATGCAAAATACCAAACTTTTCTGTTTATCAAAACGAGTCCATGTTGAATTTTCTTAATGCCTTTCTAATCCTGAAGAAGAGTCCTTTTCATATCATAGCTCATGTTTAATTTCCAAGTTTTTCTAAATATAATCATCAGGAGCTGAATTCATCAGTTCAGTTTATTTCTAAATTTGGATGACTTTTTTTGTCATATAATAATTACATTAGTAGAATAAGTAGAATGGATCTGAATTCAATTGGAAAGATTTATCTTCATCTGAACCATGCCATATTTCAGTTTATGATGCCATTTCTTCACAATAATAATAATAATAATAATTACAAAAAAAAGGGGTCAAATACTCTATTTTGGTCAGCACTCAGCACTCCTAATTAATTTCCTGTTCAATTATTTCTACCAATGTTTACAAATCTACCAGCAGGTTGCATTGAGTCAGAAAATGTTTGTTTTTACAGTTGAAATTTTATTTTTTACAGTTCATCCTAACAACTAATTGGTAATTACTTCACATATATGCCATATCAATATCATACTCACTAATCAATGAGGAAGAAGACTTCTGACACCTAATAATTGATTGGCACCTCTAATCTCTAGTGTCTAGTCTATTCTCCGGTAGTTGCAACTGATTCCCTTATTTATATTCACTAGTTGTTGAAACGTTTCAAGGTGCATCTTTTTCAATTTTGAGTTCTGCCATATTTAGTAATATTAAATAAATCATATACTCTAACTTATTTGGAGGTGCTTTTAATTCTTTAATTGCATCAGTTTTTGTCCTTGCCTGTGTTACATGATGGCTTCATTAATGTGTTACTACTAAATAAATGTAACCAACAACAACTTTGATTATCCAATTGTTTTCAGAATTCTTGATTTGTCTATGTGAGTTAGCATGTTGATGTTTCTGATAAAAATGTGTTAACAACACAGGATGTGGACTGTTCCTGAACCTAAAGAACTTGCAAGGACAACAGCCATGGAAGCTGAAAAACTGAATGTTGTTTCTGAGGGTTGCAATTCAAGAATTGTAAGCTCATGTTTTCATCATAACATTAGTCTTCATAATCACTTGTTTGTTATCAGAATCAGTGTTTGATCATCTGAAATTCCTTTAGTTGCAAGAAAAGGAAGTGAAGCGCGAAACGAAAAGCATCTATAAGGAAGTTTCCAAAACACAAAATGCCATACAGTAAGTTTATATATAGTTATATACCATGATGCTGTTCTGCTAAAGTTTCTTTTCAAAGCTTATGTGATTGAGTTGAATGCAGAACACTGGACAAGACTATTTCAAACTTGGAGATGGAGTTAGCTGCTGCAAAGGCAGCTCAGGAGTCGATTCGCAATGGTGCTCCTCTATCAGAAGATTTAAAGGCAGCTGAATCAACTCCTAAGAGAAGGTACCTCATGGTTATAGGAATCAACACTGCTTTTAGCAGCAGGAAAAGAAGAGACTCAGTACGCCAAACCTGGATGCCTCAAGGTTCATGATTTGATCCATCAATCCCAGTATTCTACCTCCATTTTCGCATTATTCGTTGCGGTTTCTGATCTTGTGTTCTTGTGGTTACATGGAAAATAGGTGAGAAAAGAAAGAAGCTAGAGGAAGAGAAAGGCATTATCATCCGATTTGTAATTGGTCATAGGTAATTCCTATGATTTTGTTGCACTATCTTATCATAGTTGGGAACAATATCATGTCTTAAAATGTTTTATATCCTCTTTCTCCAGTGCTACACCAGGTGGTATCTTAGACCGAGCTATAGAAGCAGAAGATAAGAAGCATGGAGATTTCTTGAGGCTGGTAAGAATCTAATAACTCTGTGTCATTTTCTATATATATCATGATTGCAATTTTTAAATGAAAAACTTTGTGGTTTGATTTTGCAGGATCATGTTGAAGGATACCTTGAATTATCAGCAAAGACAAAGATCTACTTTGCAACTGCTGTTAACTTATGGGATGCTGATTTCTACATCAAAGTTGATGATGATGTTCATGTAAATATAGGTATCAAAATTTGATCTCTACATCAAATCAATGCTCATATCAAGCAAGGTTTCATAGTATCATACTCATTATTCAATCCCTTTTCAGCAACACTTGGACAGACTCTAGTTAGACACCGGTCGAAACCGCGAGTATACATTGGATGCATGAAATCTGGTCCTGTTCTTTCCCAAAAGTGAGAATTCCTTTCATCTATGGGATTGTGAATTCATGATCACTTCACTTAGCTTCCACAGTTTCTTATGTGCCTAAATTCTTGCAGAGGTGTAAGGTACCATGAACCAGAATACTGGAAATTCGGCGAGTCTGGAAACAAGTACTTTCGCCATGCCACAGGGCAGTTGTATGCCATTTCAAAAGATCTAGCTACATATATTTCAGTTAACCAGTGAGTCCCTTTCTGCTTCATCAAATTTATGGACAAAATTTAATGTTGCTAGCATTCTTATGTGTACATTTTCTGTATGTCTCAGGCATGTTCTTCACAAGTATGCCAATGAAGATGTCTCATTAGGGTCATGGTTTATTGGACTTGATGTGGATCATATTGATGATAGGAGACTCTGCTGTGGCACTCCACCAGGTGATGATTTATATTAATACGTAATTGGATGAACGTGTAAAATATATACTCGAATACTGATAATGTTTTGTATGTGACTGGTGTGTGTTGCAGATTGTGAATGGAAGGCTCAAGCAGGGAATGTGTGTGTAGCTTCATTTGATTGGACATGCAGTGGAATTTGCAGGTCTGCTGAGAGGATCAAAGAGGTCCATAGGAGATGTGGAGAAGGTGAAAAAGCTTTGTGGAGTGCCTCATTCTAAGGGACACAACCCATAATTGGAATCCTTCTCCTTCCTAACTCAGGAAAAAATAAGATTATATAGAAAATATATATATAATTAAGGCAATGAAGCAAGGCTTTTAACATTTTTTTTTCCTTTTTCTTTCTAATGTATTTTTGATAAGTATAGAGAAAATTTTCATTTTACATGAGAGAAGAGAGAAGAGAAGAAAAAGAGATAAGAGAGAGGACTTGCTACCATGAAAATAGAGGAAGCATAGGGTAATAATAAGTCCACCCAACCCATTCTTTTATGCTTGAAGGGCCACTCTTTGTGTTTATAGTCTTTGCCAAAATGGCTATCAATCAAGCTCATAGTATATATTATTCAACAAATAATTGTTCATTTGAAATATTTAGTTAATAATAATTTTTGTTTAAAATCAATCACACCTTTATTCAATTATTTATCTATATCATATTGTTATCATTGTTATTATATATGCAACTTAAGTGCAAAAATTCATTGTATTAACAACAACTCTAGAGTGCTTAGCATTTATTTCAAATGACATTTATTTTCTTTTTTAATAGAGATTTTGAATTCGAATATCTTACCTAATATATTTTTAGTAAAAAAAATGTTTCACATTTTCTATAGAAACAATTTAAATCAAAATATGTTTACAGCTGATGCATTGCAACTTCAACCCTTTGAATTCGAAATCACAGCACATGTATCTGTATGAGAAACATCATTTCTTAAATAAGTGGTTGCACTTTTATAAGGTTGGTGCATGTTTTGCAAGTCAACTAAACATGGTCCATGGTAGATGCTTAAGAGATATATATTGAAGAATTATGGATAAATTATTGTCAGGTTAATGATTAAATTTACACAAATGGAACAACATGCCCTGGGGTGTTAGGCATCACAGTTGGTATTACTGTATTACAGATTTGATAGAAAATTATTGTTGTTTTGGGTCAACGGCTGAGAAAAGTCAAAATGCTCAAAGTACTTCTTTTCTTTGGGGACCATAATTCCATAAAGTACTTTTAATATTAGTTTAGGACTTGGAAGATAATAATGAGCCCAAGAACCCACCCTACCCAACATATACACGGTACAAAAAAATATATATATAAATAATATTTTAATTTTTTTTTATAAACTTTATAACTAGTATCCTAAAATTAAATCAGAAAAATATTGTAACTTGTAATAAGAAGGTTAAAAAAACTAAAAAAAATATCATTGTTATCAGCACAGGAAAAACGGAAAATTAAAATAATAAGTAGTATATGGAATTGATTGATGGATTTATTTATTATTGTGTTATATTTTTCATTATTGATGTTTCTGGTACAACTTAATTGCTGTGAGTAGCAGATGAGAATACATGTGGTGAAACGTTTATTATTAAATAAAGCAACTAGAAGAGTCAAGAGATTCCTCCAACATTTTCTGGTTGTGTCAATGTCCCACAAATTGTACCTAAAAGCATTATTGTTTTTAGGAAGAAGATAAAATAACTATAATCATCACACATAATGTGCCCTTTAAGTAACTTCAGTTTCTTCAATGTTCAGCTCCGAGGAAACTCCTTCAACTTCCAAATGAGGGTAATTTCAGGTATAAATTAATGGAAATCTAACATTTCTAATTTAACTCTTTCATTTCACAACTATAATAATAATAATAATAATAATAATAATAATAATAATAATAATAATAATAATAATAATAATAATAATAATAATAATAATAATAATAATATTTTTCTTATATCATGTAAAAGAAATTCTTTTACGTGATTAAAATTCGAAGATACTAATTTAATTTATAGCGGAAACTTTTTTTTAATCACTAATATAATAATAAGTAAATAAATAACCTCTGTGCTGAGTACAACTTTTATTCCAAATTGTTTGGACTTCATTCTTCGTTGATCATATTTTTATTGTAATTATGCTCCAACTCTACACAACAATTGGCTGTTTCATTTCTCTCACCCACCTTATCTTACAAAATAAATAACAAGGCATGGGAGAAGATTCTTGATGTTTTAATTTTTTTTTCTCTTATTAAAAATGTAAAAAGATAAATAGTACCCTATAGATACATACATAAATGCATCTGTATGGACCCTCTTGCAATTAGATATCACTAGTAGTATAATATAGAAAAATTTTAGCTAGATATCACTAATAATATAGGAAAGTTTCTGATATATCTTAAAAGTTGAGGTATATCGTATTTCATCATTTTTTAGTAGTTGATTTTGATTGATTTTAATTATAAAATTAATATATAATAAAAATCAACGGTTAAAAAATAAAAAAATACGGTATAATATAGAGATTTCATACAACCAACATACTAAAATGTATATATGTAATTAGAAGTTTTTAACTTTGAGTCTACAAAAATATACTTGTTATCTATTCATTAATTACATGTTGATTACCAAAAAATTTATCTGGATGGTTAGTAGCATGACTCGTATAATATATGTATTTTAGGAGCAAATATTTTTATTGTAAGCAATTTTTTATTTTATTTTTCATTGGTTTTTAAAGAAATTAACATAATATCTTTGAAAAGGACTGTATTCTTTCTTTTTTTTTTCAAGCATTATTTTACAACTCCTACACCACATCTTTGAGTTTAAGAACCTTAAACTTTTATATGTTCAAATACATTTTCCATACGCATATGCATTTGTAGATATGTAATTATGTATGTAAGCTTCAAAGCAACATAGAAAAATTCATATATAACCAAAAAAGAAAAAAAGAAAAGAAAGAGAGGCAGGGACAGAAAAAAGTCAAAAAACAATGCTTAAGGAACTACGTACAGAAGCCAACCCATGCTCATCATAATTTGAAAGAAAACAATGTGATCTATATATGAATTATATAAAAATAACTTTAAACTTGTCACTTGTGTGTGTCTCAATAATCTTGTTATTGTTATTGTAAGTTGTAACCAATTCTTCCCTTCTTCCCTTCTTCCATATGCTTCATCAATCAATGTCATCCTTTTAGGTTCCTTGTAAGAAGACCCTGATTCATCATATAACTCACTAATAAATAACAATACTTGAATGACAAAAATAGAACATAACATTATAAAGTAAAAAAAAAATAGTGAAGATAACAACCTACATTATTTTTTTCCTTAGATCAAAATAAAGGTGAAAATGCTTTAAAACCTTAGATAATCAGAATTATCCTTTTTTTTCTTTTGCATTCGGGGTTAGGAGCAGTGACACGTGATATTGGCACGGCTCAATCGAAAAACAAGGCTTGAACTTTCTTAGCATTGCTTTTTCATTGAACCGCACCAATATCCCGTTAAACCGGTACCCCTTACCCTCCTTGGCTTAGCTTCTTGAATCAATCTCCATCCATAGCTTAAACCATTATATTCCCTACATAACCAACAACAACAATGCATCAAAACAAAAACCTGAAAATGTATACACGTAAATCATTTACAATAAATTAAAGAAAAGAAAAATATTCTAAATTGAAGGGGCCCTTGAGAGAGTGAAGAAAGAAGGAAGTGAAAGTGATCTGTGAAGAGAAGGAGGAAAACAAAAGAAAACAAAACACAAGGCACAAGGGAATGAACTAATAACTAGTAGCTAATAATAATTTGTGTGTTGTATGTTGATGTGAAAAATGGAGAGAAATATTTGTGAAGCTTTAAAGAAGGTAGAGCCCAATATAATGGTAGTAGCATTGAAGGAGTTGCATTCAATTTTCCAACCACCAAAGAACTGAGGGAGTTGGAATATTAATTCT